>CAMQGK010000028.1:2457500-2577500 GCA_947000775.1 Pterois miles | reverse complement strand
CCCCTTCAAGACCCCCTGAATACCTTCAAGACCCCCAGAATACCTTTAAGACCCCCTTCAAGACCCCCAGAATACCTTTAAGACCCCCTTCAAGACCCCCAGAATACCTTTAAGACCCCCTTCAAGACCCCCAGAATACCTTTAAGACCCCCTTCAAGACCCCCAGAATACCTTTAAGACCCCCTTCAAGACCCCCTGAATACCTTTAAGACCCCCTTCAAGACCCCCAGAATACCTTTAAACCCCCTTCAAACCCCCTAATACCTTTAAACCCCCTTCAAACCCCCTAATACCTTTAAACCCCCTTCAAACCCCCAGAATACCTTTAAGACCCCCTTCAAGACCCCCAAATACCTTTAAGACCCCCAGAATACCTTTAAGACCCCTTCAAGACCCCCTGAATACCTTTAAGACCCCCTTCAAGACCCCCTAATACCTTCAAGACCCCCAGAATACCTTTAAACCCCCTTCAAGACCCCCAGAATACCTTTAAGACCCCCTTCAAACCCCAAATACCTTTAAGACCCCCTTCAAGACCCCCAAATACCTTTAAACCCCCTTCAAGACCCCCAAATACCTTTAAGACCCCCTTCAAGACCCCCTAATACCTTTAAGACCCCCTTCAAACCCCCTAATACCTTTAAACCCCCTTCAAGACCCCCAAAACCTTTAAGACCCCCTTCAAACCCCCAAATACCTTTAAGACCCCCTTCAAGACCCCCTAATACCTTTAAACCCCCTTCAAACCCCCAAAACCTTTAAACCCCCTTCAAACCCCCAAAACCTTTAAACCCCCTTCAAGACCCCCAAAACCTTAAACCCCCAAATACCTTTAAGACCCCCTTCAAGACCCCCTGAATACCTTTAAGACCCCCTTCAAGACCCCCAGAATACCTTCAAGACCCCCAGAATACCTTTAAGACCCCCTTCAAGACCCCCAGAATACCTTTAAGACCCCCTTCAAGACCCCCAGAATACCTTTAAGACCCCCTTCAAGACCCCCAGAATACCTTTAAGACCCCCAGAATACCTTTAAGACCCCCTTCAAGACCCCCTGAATACCTTTAAGACCCCCTTCAAGACCCCCAGAATACCTTTAAGACCCCCAAATACCTTTAAGACCCCCTTCAAGACCCCCAGAATACCTTTAAACCCCCTTCAAGACCCCCTAATACCTTTAAGACCCCCTTCAAACCCCCTAATACCTTTAAGACCCCCTTCAAGACCCCCTAATACCTTTAAGACCCCCTTCAAACCCCCAAATACCTTTAAGACCCCCTTCAAGACCCCCAAATACCTTTAAGACCCCCTTCAAACCCCCAAATACCTTTAAGACCCCCTTCAAGACCCCCTAATACCTTTAAACCCCTTCAAACCCCCAAAACCTTTAAACCCCCTTCAAGACCCCCAAATACCTTTAAACCCCCTTCAAACCCCCAAATACCTTTAAGACCCCCAAATACCTTTAAACCCCCTTCAAGACCCCCTAATACCTTTAAGACCCCCTTCAAGACCCCCAGAATACCTTCAAGACCCCCAGAATACCTTTAAGACCCCCTTCAAGACCCCCAGAATACCTTTAAGACCCCCTTCAAGACCCCCAGAATACCTTTAAGACCCCCTTCAAGACCCCCAGAATACCTTTAAGACCCCCAGAATACCTTTAAGACCCCCTTCAAGACCCCCTGAATACCTTTAAGACCCCCTTCAAGACCCCCAGAATACCTTTAAGACCCCCAGAATACCTTTAAGACCCCCTTCAAGACCCCCAGAATACCTTTAAGACCCCCTTCAAGACCCCCTGAATACCTTTAAGACCCCCTTCAAGACCCCCTGAATACCTTTAAGACCCCCTTTAAGACCCCCAGAATACCTTTGAGTCCCCCTTCCAGACCCCCTGAACAGCACTAAGACTTGGTTTTAGTGCACTATGTCCCAGTACCGGGGAACACCCAGCACAGTGTGCGTTCAGACCTCAGAGATGACGGCGCTGATGTTCTTGGCGTGGATGAGTTCGGCTCCAGGAACAAACAGACTCTGACCCCTCATCTTCTCGAAGTCCTCCTTATACTTCACCTGCAGGCAGGAGGACACGCCACACGCTGTGTTACCTGACTTTATACTGTATATTCAAGCTGGAATATATAGAGTACATAACAACAGCGACAATAATAAAACAGTAATAATGCTGACAATGGGAGCTATGATTAGGTGTGTTAAAATGCATGAATAGTATATATGAGAATATAGTTTAAATGTACACATAAATGCAGTATTAACGCCAGTACTGCACAGCTGAATTGTTACTGGACAGAGTACTGTCCATATAGTATACTCCATATACAGAGTACTGTCCATATAGTATACTCCGTATAGAGAGTACTGTCCATATAGTATACTCCGTATACAGAGTACTGTCCATATAGTATACTCCGTATACAGAGTACTGTCCATGTAGTATACTCCATATACAGAGTACTGTCCATATAGTATACTCTGTATACAGTACTGTGCATATAGTGCAGTACAGTGCTGATGGACAGTTTAGCTGCGTCTGATTGGACGTTTGGTGAAACAACAGATTTTCTGGAGACACTGGAGAGAAACGGCAGGATGTCCGTCCCAGTCTGTGAGAAGGAACCAAATACTGGTTCTTCACCAGAGAACTAGAACCATATGCTGGTTCTTCACAGGAACCAGAGAACTGGAACCATATGCTGGTTCTTCACAGGAACCAGAGAACTGGAACCATATGCTGGTTCTTCACAGGAACCAGAGAACTGGAACCATATGCTAGTTCTTCACAGGAACCAGAGAACTGGAACCATATGTTGGTTCTTCACGGGAACCAGAGAACTGGAACCATATGCTGGTTCTTCACGGGAACCAGAGAACTGGAGCCATATGCTGGTTCTTCACGGGAACCAGAGAACTGGAACCATATGCTGGTTCTTCACAGGAACCAGAGAACTGGAACCATATGCTGGTTCTTCACGGGAACCAGAGAACTGGAACCATATGCTGGTTCGTCACAGGAACCAGAGAACTGGAACCATATGTTGGTTCATCACGGGAACCAGAGAACTGGAACCATATGCTGGTTCTTCACGGGAACCAGAGAACTGGAACCATATGATGGTTCATCACAGGAACCATATGCTGGTTCTTCGTGGGAACCAGAGAACTGGAACCATATGCTGTTCATCACAAACAAACTAAACCATATGCTGGTTCTTCACGAACCAGAGAACGGAACCAATCTGTTCTCGAGGAACCAGAGAACTGGAACCATATGCTGGTTCATCACAGGAACCAGAGAACTGGAACCATATGCTGGTTCTTCACTGGAACCAGAGAACTAGCCATAGCTGGTTCTTCACGCCACTAACCATTTGTTCTTCATGGAACCAGAACACCAATGTTGTTCTTCATGACCAAGACAGGAACCATAAGTGGTTCTTCATGGACCAGAGAACTGGAACCAATCTGTTCTTCTGGGAACCAAGACTGAACCATATGCTGGTTCATCACAGGAACCAGAGACTGGAACCATATCTGGTTCATCACAGGAACCAAAACTGGAATCATATGCTGGTTCTTCACGGGAACCAGAGAACTGGAACCATATGCTGTTCATCACAGGAACCATATGCTGGTTCTTCGTGGGAACCAGAGAACTGGAACCATATGCTGGTTCATCACAGGAACCAGAGAACTGGAACCATATACTGGTTCTTCACGGGAACCAGAGAACTGGAACCATATGCTGGTTCTTCGTGGGAACCAGAGAACTGGAACCATATGCTGTTCATCCAGGAACCAGAGAACTAACCATATGCTGTTCTTACGGGAACCAGAGAACTGGAACCATATATGTTCTTCATGGGAACCAGAGAACTGGAACCATATGCTGGTTCTTCGTGGGAACCAGAGAACTGGAACCATATGATGGTTCATCACAGGAACCATATGCTGGTTCTTCGTGGGAACCAGAGAACTGGAACCATATGCTGGTTCATCACAGGAACCAGAGAACTGGAACCATATGCTGGTTCATCACAGGAACCAGAGAACTGGAACCATATGTTGGTTCTTCATGGGAACCAGAGTACTGGAACCATATGCTGGTTCATCACAGGAACCATATGCTGGTTCTTCGTGGGAACCAGAGAACTGGAACCATATGCTGGTTCATCACAGGAACCAGAGAACTGGAACCATATGCTGGTTCTTCACGGGAACCAGAGAACTGGAACCATATGCTGGTTCTTCGTGGGAACCAGAGAACTGGAACCATATGCTGGTTCATCACAGGAACCAAGAACTGGAACCATATGCTGGTTCTTCCGGGAACCAAACTGGACCATATGCTGTTCTTCACGGGAACCAAAACTGAACCATATGTTGTTCTTCATGGAACCAAACTAACCAATTTGTCTTCATACCAAAACAGGAACCAAAGTTGTTCTTCATGAACCAAAACTAACCATATCTGTTCTTCTGGGAACCAAAACTGGAACCAACTGTCATCACAGGAACCAAAACTGGAACCATATCTGTTCATCACAAACCAAAACATCAATCTGTCTTCCACCAAAACTAACCAATCTGTTCATCACAGAACCATATCTGTCTCGAACCAGAAACTGGAACCATATCTGTTCATCACAGAACCAAAACTGAACCAAACTGTTCTTCACACCAAACTGACCATATCTGTTCTTCTGAACCAAAACTGAACCATATCTGTTCATCACAACCAAACTAACCAATCTGTCTTACAACCAAAACTAACCATATTGGTTCTTCATGGGAACCAGAGAACTGGAACCATATGCTGTTCTTCGTGGGAACCAGAGAACTGGAACCATATGCTGTTCATCACAGGAACCAGAACTGGAACCATATGCTGGTTCATCACAGGAACCAGAGAACTGGAACCATATGTGTTCTTCATGGGAACCAGAGTACTGGAACCATATGCTGGTTCATCACAGGAACCAATCTGCTTCGGAACCAGAGAACTGGAACCATATGCTGGTTCATCACAGGAACCAGAGAACTGGAACCATATGCTGGTTCTTCATGGGATAATCCAGGAAGGGGCCAGGTTCAGCGTTGACACAGATACACAGTAAAGGTTCATCTGGTGGATGAGGTGGTGTTTATTATGGTGTCATGTCTTCTCCATGTGCCGCCATGTTGCCCACTAAAGCTCTCTCTCTATTCGGGCTGCCAGCGGCACAACTTTGAAGCGGCGTACAGTACGTCTCCATGGTAACGGCAACATCACTGAAGTGGCTTTAGGACTGTGGTGAGTTGCAGCGCTGCACCAGGAAGATTAAAGACGAAGGATTAAAGACGGAGATGCTGCAGAGCGTGACTGCAGCGTTGAGACGTTTGAGGGTTAAACTCGTAAAAAGTGAGTGAATAAAGATGTCTGACAGAGAGACGGGCAGGCAGCAGCTGGAGGAAGACGTGAAGATGATTTCATAAAGTGGGTTGACTCGCTTCCACTGTAGCCGATGAGTCATTCTGCTGGTTTGACTCACGCCAGGGAAACGGTATCAGCCTCCCACAGGATCCTCCAACCCACCCTCATTCACCGCCGCACAGATACAAAACTGCTGCTGCTGCACAGGTCACAAGGAGGTTTTCCTTTCAGCGAGTACGCTCCCTCTGGGCTGAATAAAGGCCAGTCATGGCATCTTTACAGGGATGGTTACCCATGGCAACCCATGCATTCAGTTCACATCAGAGGAGTTCACATCCAGAAATATTTCTATTCATGAGCTGGAAATCAAGCAGCAGATATTACACACTGAAATATCTGGGTCAATACAACACCGAGGCAATACCGCTTTAACTTCAACCTCCTGCCCCTTCTCCTGGACCGCCGTGGGACCTTACTTCAGAAACAAATAGGGTTTGTCAGTTTAAAAGATAATCTAGAAGATCATTTTAAACAGAGGCCCAGTTTGTGGTGGTTTGACTTAAACTAACCAACATGTTTGTTGACGAGCTCCCATCTGCTGGAGGTGAAGTCCTGCCCATTATTTCAGTAAAAATATGATCGGTAGTCAGCAGAGAAAGATAAATCCTCTCTTTGATCCTGTTTGATTTGCTCCATGAATCACACATATGATGTTTGACAATTTAAAACATCATCAAGTCACTAAATGTTAAATTTAACAGTTACAGCAACGAGTCCAAAGTAAAAAAACTAAAAAAAGGAAATCTTGCAAAATACCTGCCGATCAAATGTGACTTTAGTGTAAACAAACATTAGCGATGTTGTAGAGATTGTTCTTAGATTTGGTTGATTTTCCTGACTGAAGCGTTGGTTAAACATGATTCGTTCAAGGGCCGTAGGATATTTGAAAAGCCAGCGATAAATTCTGTTTTTACAGTTTCTTCTGTTTTTTTTGGCAAATTTTAAACTAAAACATGTGATTCAAATCCGCCGGTGGGTTGTGGGGTTCGGTCTGCTCTAGCAAACATACTGTATTTCTTACAACTCTCCCTAACACACAGCGAGTGAGCGAACTCTGCCGCCTGTTGGAAATTGTCTCTATCATGAAGGATGGATGGATGAAGTCATGGACACTAATCAGCTAGTTGCTCCTCCATTTCTGAGCTCCACCTTACTTTATGCTTCATGTCTAGCGTTAGCTCATGCGTTAGCTGATGCGTTAGCTCATGCGTTAGCCGCGGCTGCCATGACGGCGGTGGTTGTCCTTCCTTCTTCAGGTGACGCTGTCATCGGCTGTCCTCTGGGCTCCACACACACAACAGGACATCCCATCGTAGATATTCAACATGTTTAATATCTGAAATCGGTGCGTCCAGGATGGACTTCAGAGCCGATCAGAAAAAAAAGACTCTTTTTTGGGAGCCATCTTCCTTTTATTGATAGTGACAGAGTGAAGGTTGAGATCCGATTCGAACGTGGGGCCTCTGCAGTAAGGACTCAGCCTTGATACGTACCGTTGTAGCTCACCTGGTGGAGCAGGTGCCCCTAAAAACCACTCTGAACATACCCTGAACATACCGCACACCTCAGGAACATCTGGAAAGATCATCTTTAGATCCATGAAACATCAGGACTTTGCTGACGATCATCTGGAGGAATCAGACCCAAACTCAGCTGATTCTCATGTGGCGTGAGGAGAAAAACTACGAGCTGTATGAACTATGAGCTTTGTTATTATCAGATTTTGCCAGGTTTTGTTGCTAAGATTTATTTGCATACATTATACATTATTAGTTATTAAAATGTTCTTTTTTTCCAGCTTAGTTTCAGATTTTTGCTGCAAAGATGGACTAAAAAAAGACAGCGACATACACTGTACTGTCTGCTGCTCCCTCACCTGACTGTCACCATCGTAGATCTATATAACGTATTTGATGTCAGTGTTCAGTTCATTTTAATCACTATTTATATTAAACTAGGTCCAGCTGCAGTCTCCACTACGAACACACATCATAATAATCTTCACCGTCATGTTTTCAGCTCTTTGTCGTCCTGAAATAACAAACTGACCCGACGGGGAATGAACTCACATCGCTGAGGATCAGGCTGCACCTCCTGTTGAACGCTGGGTCCGGTAGTGGAGGCTTCACATCGGAGGAGGCCTGGAAACAACAAGCGTGAGGACAATTACTGCACTGGCATCCGTCAGATTACAGTCTGCTATAATCACTCAGAAACTCAGTGTTCAGACCATTAACTTAACTAATGTCTGTCTGGCCACTCTGCCATAAATCCCAGATTCTGTTTCCACTTTGTCACTACGGTGTACGGTGTACTGAGTGTAGACTGATGAGGGGAAAAATGATTTAAACAACTTTAGGATTTAAGGCTGCAACATAAACTGTGAAAAAGTGAAGGCTACTTAAGGCTTTCTGAATGTACTGTATTTATATTAAGTTAAGATCTCTCCATTCTCTCTCCTCCGACTAATATTGGTAAATAAAGGACATTATTGTCAAACTGAATTATCCATCTGACGCCGGTAACAACACTGAGTCAACCAGAGGAAACATTTCCAGTCCCTGGCCTCCTTTAACAGGCTCAGCCCTAGAAATGCCACTATCGAAGGCTAATAATGGCACATTTTCATCTGTGGTTTCACTAATCCTCTCTGAGCGCCTGGCGAAGCCCGACGCCAACGTCACAACAGCGACTCACGGTCAGAGCTGCTAAATCTGCCTCTCAGCAGACTTCAGCAGAGAAAAGACGCTTAGCAGCACACGGTACGAGGACGCAGTTCAGGAACATCGTGTGACTGACTAGGGCTGTCAATCAATCAATACATTAACCGTGATTAATCTCATGTATGCACATGTACATGAACCTTGTGTAGTGTGTATATATTTATTATTGTGAATCAATTAACAGCACAAATCAATGACAGATATTGTCCAGAAACCCTCACAGGTTCTGACTTTAGTGTAAACATAATCATATCATTAACTAACCCTAACTGAGTAGTTTTGTTGCCTAAACCAAGACAAGAAGTTTTCAGTTTCCTGGATCCAGTTAAGGTGGTTCATCTGGTAAGGATGCCCCCCCTGGGCGCCTCCCTAGGGAGGTGCTCCAGACACGACCAGCCGGGAGGAGGAGGACCCAGGACTAGGTGGAGAGATTATATCTCCACACCTTTACCTGCTCTACACGAACACGTTTAATCAACCATCTGCAGGAACTCGCTGATTTGGGAATCGCACTTCATGATTTTTCTTTCTTTACTTCTGATCTGATTATCTGAGTTTTTTATTTTGAGTTTTAAAAGCTGCAGGAAGTTCTCACCTCTGATTCCCAAGCTCCCAACAGCTTCTTCGCTACACCCTCCTCTTCCTCTCCTCCCTCCTTCTCTTCCTCCTTCTCCTCCTCTGTTACTTTGTCAGTTTCAGCCTCCTCCTCCTCCTCGTCTACGTCCGTCCTTCTCGTAGTCGCATCATCAACCGTGGTCACCGTTGTTACTACCGTCTCCTGGAAAGACTCCTCTTCCTCTCCCTTGTCGTCTTCTTCTCCTCCCTCCATCTCTTCCTCCATTAGTTTGTCAGTTTCAACCTCCTCCTCCTCCTCTACATTTCTCCTGGTCGCGTCAACAGCTGTGCTCACTGTTGTTACCACCGTCTCCTGGAAAGACTCCTCTTCCTCTCCCTCCACCGTCTTCACCTCTGTCATCTCTCCATCAAACACCTCCTCTTCCTCCATGTCAGCCACCTCTGACGACAAAGCACAGTTCAAGTTTAGGTTCAGTTTCTGTAAAACTGAACAACGCAAACACAACAGCAAAAGTAATAAAAGGTTGAGTCATTTTAAAGACTGTACAGCTGAAGCCAGCTGGAGCTCCTCAGGCAGGATTATATCCTCTAACATATGTTTGGATCTGGGCTGTCAAAGTTAACATAATAACTCATTAATGCAAAACTTGAATATTTTCTGAGGTTAAAGTCATAATTTGTGAGGAAAAAGGAAAGAAAGAAAAGAAAAGGAAAGAAAAACATCAGAATATCCTCTGAGATTTAAGCTCATGCATTTACAAGAAAAAAGAGAGACGAGACAAAAATGAGTTTTCTGAGATTTAAGCGATAAATTTAGGAGAAAAACCTAAACAAAATTATGAGAAAAAAACTTCAGTACTCTATGAGACTGAAGTTGTAAATTACGAGAAAAAAATTCACAAATTTTGAGACAAAAACTTGAGTGATTCTCTAAGATTTAAATATTAAATTTACGAGAAAAAGACTGATGTAAATTTTCAAGAAAAAAACATGGATAGTCTCTCTATAAGTAAAAAAAAAAAAAAAACTGTATTCTTGGAGATTAAAGTATTTAATTCACGAGACTCAAAAATTTCTGAGTTTTTTTTTTTTTTAGTATTCTCTGAGATTAAAGTACTAAATTTCGGAGAAAAAAAATCTGGATATTCTTGAAGATTAAAGTACTAAATTTCGGAGAAAAAAATAGAGTATTTTCTGAGATTTAAGTAGTAAATTTATGAGGAAACAAACATGAATATTCTTGAGATTAACGTACAAAATTTCTGAGTAAAACCTCACAAATTTCTGAGAAAAAAACCTTGAGATTTAAGTAGTAAATTTATGAGAAAACGTGGATATTCTCAGAGATTAAAGTGGTACATTTAGGAGAAAACACCTTTCTCTATTAAAAATGCAGCCTGATTAACTGTCCTGTCAGGATCCTTCGTGCGGTTCAAGGTCACCTTTTCAGCTTCATCAGAGTCACAGTGTTAAATCCGGTTACCGCGTCGGCCTTCCTCTCAGCTCCGTAAAGCTCAGTAATCACCTCTGAATGTCGCAGCTTCGACACACTTCAGCTTTTTCCAACCTTCCCTGACGTTACCTCTCAACTAACCTCCTCAACGTTACACTCACCTTGTCTGACTTATGGACTCTGAGTAAATTTTCCTTTTGGCCTCCTCGCTGTTTTGCCTTTTACCCGTTTAGCTGCTTCTGAATGTGGCAGCTCCGTTTTATGCCTTCAGTTTCTCCGATGTCGCGCTCTCAACTGCTTCGCCAACCTTTCAGCTTCTTGTTTTACCTCCAACTGCGCTGCCTTGTCTAGTCTTGACTGTCTCGTGTGATGTCGGACTGACTTGTGGCTGTTGGTTCGTTGGGTTCTTCTTATCACTTTAAACCTCCACATTTAGCCCTCTACTCCAGACCTTATCGCCGCTGTGCCCTTCATCCCAATCAGTGCCAGTGTCGGGCACACTGAGGGTACACGCCGTGTGAATGCTGACGGGCTGAAGGTGAGTCCAGAAAATATCGTAAGCTGGAAGGAATGCTCTTGTGTAGCTCCTATTTTTACTTCTGTTCTTCTTCTATTCTGCTATTGATCTCCTCTTATTTCTGCTGCTGCAACACATCAACCTCCCCTCTAGGGATCAATAAAGGCTTATCTTGTCTTACATTTACTACAATTACTAGAAGAGAAAAACTTATTGTCTGAGCTCATAAATTAATACGTATGCAAGAAAAATCTCAGAAATTCTCAGAGATTAAAGTCTCATATTTACAAGAAAAAACATTAAATATTCTGAGATTAAAGTCATAAATTTACACGTAAAACCTCACAAATTTAGGAGAAAAAAATGTAAGTATTCTCTGAGACTGAAGTAGTACATTTAGGAGAAAATCTCAGATATTCTTGCAGATTAAAGTCGTACATTTACAAGAAAAACCTCACAAATTTCTGAGAAATAAAAACTTGAATATTTTCTGAGACTGAAGTTTTAAATTTACAAGAAAAAACTTTAAAAATTACAAAAAAACTCAAATTCTCTCAGATTAAAATCACCTATTTACGAGAGAAAAATGTCATGTTGTGAAATTAAAGTGATAAATTTATGAGAAAAAACCTTGAGTATTCTCTGAGACTGACGTTATCATTTTGACATAAAATCAAAATTTATAAGAAATACTTGAACATTTTCTGAGACTGAAGTCATAATTTTTTTTTTTTTTTTAGAAAAAACTTAGATATTCTCTAAGATTAAAGTCAGAATGTACAAAAAAAACTTGCAAATTTGAGAAAAATACTTCAATATACTGTGATTTAAGTAAAAGAAAAAAATCATAATTTTTCTGAGAATAAAGTCTCATATTTACAAGAAAAAAACTCATTATTCTGATATTAAAGTGATAAATTTAATCAAAAAACGAGAGAGAAACCTCACAAATTCAGTATTTTGTGGAACAGCTGCTGTTCACACGATTTACTAGATTTTCTTTAATCGCTCTCGGTGAGATAATTAACGTACAGTTACTATTCAGTGACACGACGCGACGGAAGTTACAGCCATTATTCATGCAAGGCATCATGGGGGCTGGGAACCAGGTGGCTAGCTCAAGAGATGTGCTGCTATGAGTCTTTATTCTGAGCAACCTCTGGTTTATTCTGGTTTATTCTGTTTATTCTGGTTTATTCTGGTTTATTATGTTTATTCTGGTTTATTCTGGTTTATTCTGGTTTATTCTGTTTATTCTGGTTTATTCTGGTTTATTCTGGTTTATTCTGTTTATTCTGGTTTATTCTGGTTTATTATGTTTATTCTGGTTTATTCTGGTTTATTATGTTTATTCTGGTTTATTCTGTTTATTCTGGTTTATTCTGTTTATTCTGTTTATTCTGGTTTATTCTGGTTTATTATGTTTATTCTGGTTTATTCTGGTTTATTATGTTTATTCTGGTTTATTCTGTTCATTCTGGTTTATTCTGGTTTATTCTGTTTATTCTGTTTATTCTGGTTTATTATGTTTATTCTGGTTTATTATGGTTTATTCTGTTTTTTTTTGTTTATTCTGTTTATTCTGGTTTATTCTGTTTATTCTGGTTTATTCTGGTTTATTCTGTTTATTCTGGTTTATTCTGGTTTATTCTGGTTTATTCTGTTTATGCTGGTTTATTCTGGTTTATTCTGGTTTATTCTGGTTTATTATGTTTATTCTGGTTTATTCTGTTTATTCTGGTTTATTCTGTTTATTCTGTGGTTTATTCTGTTTATTGTGGTTTATTCTGTTTATTCTGGTTTATTCTGTTTATTGTGGTTTATTCTGTTTATTGTGGTTTATTCTGTTTATTCTGGTTTATTCTGTTTATTCTTTTTGTTTATTCTGGTTTATTCTGGTTTATTCTGTTTATTCGGGTTTATTCTGGGTTTATTCTGGTTTATTCTGTTTATTCTGGTTTTTTTCTGTTTATTCTGTTTATTCTGGTTTATTCTGGTTTATTCTGGTTTATTCTGTTTATTCTGGTTTTATTCTGGTTTATTCTGGTTTATTCTGGTTTATTCTGTTTATTCTGGTTTATTCTGTTTATTCTGGTTTATTCTGGTTTATTCTGGTTTATTCTGGTTTATTCTGTTTATTCTGGTTTATTCTGTTTATTCTGGTATTATTCTGTTTATTCTGGTTTATTCTGGTTTATTCTGATTTATTCTGGTTTATTCTGTTTATTCTGGTTTATTCTGGTTTATTCTGGTTTATTCTGTTTTGGTTTTTTTTTTTTTGGTTTTTTGTTTATTCTGGTTATTCTGTTTTTCTGGTTTATTCTGTTTATTCTGGTTTATTCTGTTTATTTTTTTTTTTTTTCTGTTTATTCTGGTTTATTCTGTTTATTCTGTTTATTCTGGTTTATTCTGGTTTATTCTGTTTATTCTTTTATTCTGGTTTATTCTGTTTATTCTGGTTTATTCTGTTTATTCTGGTTTATTCTGTTTATTCTGGTTTATTCTGTTTATTCTGTTTATTCTGGTTTATTCTGTTTATTCTGGGTTATTCTGTTTATTCTGGTTTATTCTGGTTTATTCTGTTTATTCTGTTTATTCTGGTTTATTCTGTTTATTCTGGTTTATTCTGGTTTTTTATTCTGGTTTATTCTGTTTATTCTGGTTTATTCTGTTTACTCTGGTTTATTCTGGTTTATTCTGGTTTATTCTGTTTATTCTGGTTTATTCTGTTTATTCTGGTTTATTCTGTTTATTCTGGTTTATTCTGGTTATTCTTTTATTCTGGTTTATTCTGGTTTATTCTGTTTATTCTGTTTATTCTGGTTTATTCTGGTTTATTCTGTTTATTCTGTTTATTCTGGTTTATTCTGTTTATTCTGGTTTATTCTGTTTATTCTGGTTTATTCTGTTTTTCTGTTTTTCTGGTTTATTCTGTTTATTCTGGTTTATTCTGTTTATTCTGGTTTATTCTGTTTATTCTGGTTTATTCTGGTTTATTATGTTTATTCTGGTTTATTCTGTTTATTCTGGTTTATTCTGGTTTATTCTGGTTTATTCTGTTTATTCTGGTTTATTCTGTTTATTCTGGTTTATTCTGTTTATTCTGGTTTATTCTGTTTATTCTGGTTTATTCTGTTTATTCTGGTTTATTCTGGTTTATTCTGTTTATTCTGGTTTATTCTGTTTATTCTGGTTTATTCTGGTTTATTCTGTTTATTCTGTTTATTCTGTTTATTCTGGTTTATTCTGGTTTATTCTGGTTTATTCTGTTTATTCTGTTTATTCTGGTTTATTCTGGTTTATTCTGTTTATTCTGGTTTATTCTGTTTATTCTGCTGGCTGATATTCTGGCCGTCCTCCCAGCCATATGTGTGCTTTTCTTTTTTATTGTTGTTTTAGTTGCATCTCTTTGCTGACAGGGCAGGCTCCTGTTTTGCCGGTATCGCCGTCATCTGGCAGCTTTATAATTGTTCTTGACATGAATCCCGCCTGTTTCCTGTTATTTTCTGTCAGAACTGGGTGTTTCAGGCCTTGTGTGTGTTTTATTGTACAAAAAAGCCTAAAATAAAATAATGACAGGTGAACTCCATGTCATGTCATCTTCCTGAGATGGAAAGCAACACTCTGAGCGGGGGAGAGGAGGAGACTTTAAAAGATGGATTAAGAGTAAAGGAGAAAGAGAGCGAGTACTTCTTTATGTTCACCGTGTTAGAGATGAATAATTCGCAGTATGAGCCGGGAGGCAGCAGGTAGCCTGGCAGTGTGATCAGAGCGTCAGATGGCAGCTGAGGTAAACAGGACGGCGACCCGATGACGGCCGAGCACAGCAGATCTGACGCTCTGTCGGCCAAACGGCCATCTGCTGCTGCACAAATCACAGCTCCACACAGCAACCAAACACCCATTTATCACACTGCATCGTCTGCATAACGGAGACTCATTCATAAACAGCTACCTCAAATTAGGACATTTATATAGACATAAAGCAAGAGATTTTTTTCAACAGGAACAGTAATGTGAATTTCTCCACTGTGGGACTAATAAAGAAATATCTTATCATCTTATCTTATCTTAAAATTTCTCCCCTCACTGGTGTTTCCTTCCTTCCTATGAAGACCTGGTAAATACAGACACATCATCATGTGACTGGATATGGCTGTCATTTTTGAGGGTGACCCTGATTGATATTTCAGAGTTGAAAAAAACTGATAATGATAAATCCCCCAATAGCAATTTTCTTTACAAAACCCATAAATATTTTGGTCTTCAACCAAAAAAAATCTTAGTTAGCTAACACTCTAATCGACAGATCTGGAAAACTGAACACAAAACACAAAAGCTAATTAAATAGTTTTGTAGCCTAAACCTAATCAAGTCCAGCTATTCCTAAACCTAACTAAGTAGTTTTGTAGCCTAAACTTAAACAAGTCAATCTATTACTAAACCTAACTGTAGTCTTATAGTCTAAACCTAACCAAGTCCATCTTTTCCTGAACTGAACTAAATAGTTTTATTCTGAAAAGACTGGAGAGTGTTGCTGAAAGTTGTGCTGATCGTCACGATGAAACAATGTACATGAATCAAATAGATTCAATTTCGGAACTTTTTCAGGAATAGTTGTGAGACTGTGACGTTTGAGCAGATAAAATAGTTATTAATTCCAATTAATCGTGATTAACTACGGCCGATCACGCGTGTCGTCGTGTTTAAATAATCGATCGACAGCCCCAGTGGAAACCATTTTGTTACATTTAGTTTCATTTTGAGTCTCCAGCATACAAGAATCTGCACAGAAACACCACCAATGAAGCAGACACCAGTCCTGACTTATTCAGATGGAAACTAATTAACGAGGTCTGTGAACGCATCGTCCTGCAGTCATGGCGGTCTCACCCACAATCACAGTCTCCGGCCTCTCTGGGGAACAAATCTGCCTCTGCTACAAGCTGAATATGGAGACACAGTTTTCATAGGTGGGAAAAGAAGTGGCCAGGAGCTCCCTCCTTCCTTCTCCCTCCCTCAGATCTTCTTCATGAAACACACAAAGCTTTTCCCGGGAGAAATCCCTGTGATCTCGTCCTGATGTGAACCAGGTTTACTGGCGGGAAAACGTTTCTGACACTTCACTACCGATGAATACCAATAATACACCACACACTGTTGCTGATTTCTCTTTTTCAGATAAACAGAATCCCTCTCTATTCTCTGATCGCCCTCACACCTTCCTCCTACTACACCCTCCTCTTCCTCCTCTTCTCTCAGCACCAGGTCAGCCTTCAAAAGAGCTGCGTAATAAAATAAAATATGTGTGGGCTGTTGAATGCCATGGTGGTGGTGGTGGTGGTAGAGATAGAGAGAGAGAGAGAGAGAGAGAGAGATAGACAGGGAGGGAGAGAGAAAGAGAGGGAGGCAGAGAGAGAGAGAGAGACGGAGAAAGCGAGAGGGCAATGTGAGTGTAATTCAAGTGGAGAGGAGAGGAAACAAGAGAGGAGAGGAAACAAGAGAGGAAAGAGGAGGAGAAGAGAGAAGAGGAAACCAGGGAGAAAGAGAGAAGAAAGGAAACAAGTGGAGAGAGGAGGGGAGGAGAGGAAAGGAAACAGGGCGAGGAGAGGAGAGGATTCCTCCAGTCCAGTATTTAATCCTCTGATCAACATGTTAGTGGACTAATATGCTGCTTTATGTAAATGTATGTACTGTATATATTTATTACTGTAAATCAATAGCAACACTAATCAATGGCAGATATTGCCCAGAAACCCTCCCAGGTTCTGACTTTAGCATCAACAATCTGCATGTCTGTAAAGGAGACTGGTGGGGACCCAGAGAACCCATTTACATCCACACATCTGGAGGTCAGAGGTCGAGTCTGGAGCCTCATTTAACCTCCTTCACTACCAGCTAGTCTGACCTGGTTGGTACTGATGGATCCATCAGGTTCTCTAGTTTCAGATGAGACCAGGATGTAGTAGTAGTAGTAGTAGTAGTAGTAGTAGTCTGACCTGGTTGGTACTGATGGATCCATCAGGTTCTCTAGTTTCAGATGAGACCAGGATGTAGTAGTAGTAGTAGTAGTAGTAGTAGTAGTAGTGGTAGTCTGACCTGGTTGGTACCGATGGATCCATCAGGTTCTCTAGTTTCAGATGAGACCAGGATGTAGTAGTAGTAGTAGTAGTAGTAGTAGTAGTGGTACCTCTGACCTGGTTGGTACTGATGGATCCATCAGGTTCTCTAGTTTCAGATGAGACCAGGATGTAGTAGTAGTAGTAGTAGTAGTAGTAGTGGTAGTCTGACCTGGTTGGTACTGATGGATCCATCAGGTTCTCTAGTTTCAGATGAGACCAGGATGTAGTAGTAGTAGTAGTAGTAGTAGTCTGACCTGGTTGGTACTGATGGATCCATCAGGTTCTCTAGTTTCAGATGAGACCAGGATGTAGTAGTAGTAGTAGTAGTAGTAGTAGTAGTAGTAGTCTGACCTGGTTGGTACTGATGGATCCATCAGGTTCTCTAGTTTCAGATGAGACCAGGATGTAGTAGTAGTAGTAGTAGTAGTAGTAGTAGTAGTAGTCTGACCTGGTTGGTACTGATGGATCCATCAGGTTCTCTAGTTTCAGATGAGACCAGGATGTAGTAGTAGTAGTAGTAGTAGTAGTAGTCTGACCTGGTTGGTACTGATGGATCCATCAGGTTCTCTAGTTTCAGATGAGACCAGGATGTAGTAGTAGTAGTAGTAGTAGTAGTAGTAGTAGTAGTAGTAGTAGTAGTAGTAGTCTGACCTGGTTGGCATTTATTTATTTTCTGCAGAGTTCTTGTGTCTTTTTTAGCATTATGTTTGCATACAGTATATGTTTATAGAGAAAAGAAGCATGGTGATATTTATGGTGATGCTTCACAATAAAAGCATCTAAAAAAAATAATAACTCAAACTATAAAAAGAGCAAACAGTACACAGAGTATATGACCAGTGTTAAACTGATACTGCAGTAGTGAAGTGACATCGTAGTGCAATTTTTTATTACGTTTTATTAAAGCTTTTGTTTTTCTGTTTTTATTCTACTGGATGTTTGTGCTGTTTAAACTCACGTAAAGCACTTTGTATCTATCTTTAGATAAGTTTTATACAAATAAAGTTTAGTATTATTATAATGCTATGCCAGCGTGCCCCAGAATAATATATTCTAATCATGTTTTATTGATGCACACAATGTTTTATGTTCATCTCAATGTTTTACATCCATGTTTTTAGATCAAAACCCAACAAAGACATCAGGTCTGCAGGATAACAGAAATATGAAGAGACGGTACCTTGGTATCATCTGCTGAGGCTCGCTGGGTCATCAGGACACATGGGAGGAACATCTGTACCACTCACTCCAACACATACAGAAACACTCAAGATTAAACGGTCTGTTATAAACAGTAACGGTCTGTTATTCGTAGTAACAATCCGTTATAAACAGTAACAGGTCCGTTATAAACAGTAACGGTCTGTTATAAACAGTAACGGTCTGTTATACATAGTAACGGTTTGTTATACGTAGTAATGGTCTGTTATACATAGTAACGGTCTGTTATTCGTAGTAACGGTCCGTTATAAACAGTAACGGTCCGTTATAAACAGTAACGGTCCGTTATATGTAGCGGCCTGTTATACGTAGTAACGGTCTGCTATAAACGGTAACGGTCCGTTATAAACAGTAACGGTCCATTACAAACAGCAATGGTCTGTTATAAACAGTAACGGTCTGTTATACGTAGTAATGGTCCGTTATAAACAGTAACGGTCCGTTATTCGTAGTAATGGTCCGTTATAAACAGTAACGGTCCGTTATAAACAGTAACGGTCCGCTATTCGTAGTAACGGTCCGTTATTCGTAGTAACGGTCCGTTATAAACAGTAACGGTCCGTTATAAACAGTAACGGTCCGTTATTCGTAGTAACGGTCCGTTATAAACAGTAACGGTCCGTTATTCGTAGCCATGTTCTGTGATAAAGCAATGACGGCCATAGAACGCTGAATCTGTACTGAGTAAAGAGGAAATCGGGGTGACTTACGCTCTCTGGTTCCAGGAGAAGCTCCTCTTCAATCACCAGTGGAGGACTTGATGACGTCACCTTTGGTGTGTGATTTGCTCACTGACCAACGTGCACTCTCTCACTCTCACACAGCAGGACAAACGCAGTACTACTAACATAGTGTAGTATCGGTGTGAGTGTTTACATACGATACTGATCTGCTCCTGAGTCCTTCTGAGTCTTTGCATCTCCGGAGTGTCGGACACGATGCTGAACCCTCGACCTTTACTCTCCTCGAAGTCCTTCTTATACTTCACCTGCAGGACAGCGAGAGGCAAAGAAACACTGGATATGTTAAAGGCAGCTTCACCCTCAAAGCATTTATTACTGATGCAGCGGTTGGAGTGACATAAAAATTTAAATATTGATGTGTTTCATAATTTAACTCATCCAACTTTCATCACATGGTTTTAAACACACGAGTAAGTTTTGGTTTCAGTGCCTTCAAATGAAATAAAGCTGCTGTTGTGGGTTCAACATGCAGAGGAGACAGTTTGGAGGAAACAGACCAGACAGCATCGCAGCTCCAACACAGAACGAGGTTAGAGGCTGCAGTCATGACCTGGTTCATCAGCTAATGAACCGGATAACTCGGTTACGAGACCACCGACAGCCACAAAACCTGGAGCCCACATCAGAGAGGTGATACAGAGTATCTGAAGGTGGACTTTACCTTCTGAATGCATCCACACTGCACTCAGGAAGGTGACTCAGAGGCATCTCTGCACGTACAGCAGAAGTGATTATTGGTTATTTGTTTATTGTAAGTACAACTGGGCATCAAACCTCAATACTGTGAGTACTGAACAACAGCAACTCCTCTGGTGTCTCGAAGTAGAAGCTTCTGAGCTCACACACCTGGTCCTCCAGGTTGTGGCCCTGAGGCTTCTTCTTCTTCTTCCCAGGCATCAATGTTTGCTGGAACGTTCCACCTCCAGATATCCTGTATAGATGCAGTCTGTCAACATGAACAGGCCTGTCTCTATTTGGGATTTGTCTGAATTAAGATTTGCTCTCTGTCTCTCACAATGGTGTGATCTCCAGTTTGCTCCAAATCCTACTGACTAGAGTCAACGGCCCTCTACTGATAACTTCTCAGACCAGGTTTGATGACATCATCAGAGAACGCCGAACATTTCATAAGTTAGTGGATGCTTTAGGGCGGGGCTACGTTGTGATTGAAAGGTTGTTACCATGGCGTTGTCTGGTTTGGGTGAGAAAAAAGACAAAATGGTGACAACTAAAAACCAAGATACAGATGGCAAACAACAGGACTTGGAGATGAGAGCCACAGACAGGAAGTCAGACTGTACTGTGAACCTAGCATGTTGTTTTTGTCTTTTCATGGGATTTGTTGACAAAATGTAAATGTAATAACCAAATCCAAATTAATGCTGCATCGCTGGCAAACAGCAGGCAGAGTGGTCGATTTACAGCCCACAGACAACAGAGCAGCAGGCGACCATTTCTCACTCTGGTCCTGCCTGCTCTTCACTTCGACCTTCAGAGGAAACGCTGCAGCTCAGTTAGCCATAAAGCCATCCTCCTGGTGTCCATCAGTCGTCAGTAACAGCCCATTAGGCCTCAGAACAGAGTTACATAAGGCTGTAAACTGCAGATATATGACTCAGACAGTTGGTGGGTGTGTTCTGGTATTCTGCTCTCACGGTGATTGTCCCCGTTCTCACTACAAAGCAGATTAAATCCACATTCATCACTCGCAGGCTCCCTGTTAAGCTAATATGACAAGCTAACAAGCTAAATCACACACACAGGAAAAGCAGCTGATGCCACATACACACTCACACCTATGGAGGGTGAAAATAACAACAACTCAGGCATGAAAGCTGGCATCTCATTTAGCTGTTTAGGGCGGTGAACCAGAGCCGCTGCACTGGAGACTCCTACTGGTGTATTTAATACAATCTGACGATAAAACAACCATCCGATGGGATCTGATGGAGGAGGGATTTGCTAGAGGACATGTGATGGAGAAAAAGCTCTAATGCAGGATGGATCTGATGTGGGACAGACTTGTAGGAGGATGGACTCCAACCCTCTGAGACCTAGACCAGTTTTAGTCTTTTTTAGGGGGGTCTTTAGGGGGAGACACACAGACCTCCAGACACAAATCTGGAGGTCAGAGGTCAAGGGACCCCTTTCAAAGTGGACATGTTGGACGTTTTTCCGGTTCAGACTACACAATATCAGCCTGATTACAGCCCAACATGGCCGCCACAGGGTGCTGACTTGGATCGGGAACGACAAATGAGTGTCGTGCATGAGAATTGATCGTTTTATCATTTGTAGTGTGTCACAGTACACGACTACGATCGCCGCTGCGTCTGGGACGCCTCACGAGAAAGTTAGAAAGTCTGGCATGTTTGAACACAGACGCACACGGCTGTAAATTATGGTAAAGCGACGGAGTGGCCATGACAGTTTTTCCAGCGTTATTTAACCTCCTTCATGACAAGCTAGTGTGACATAACTGGTACCAATGGATTCATCAGGTTTCTAGTTTCACATGATATCAGTATCTTCACTCTAGATTTAAGACCGAGCCAACGACATCCTCTATTACATCATCGGTGGCCTGTTGGATTTTTAAGAGGTTAATTCAAAATCACAATAAATTAGTGGCAATAAAACAAATTTGCGTTAACTAATCATCAAGTTAACTTTGATAGCATTAGTTTATATCTTAGAAAAATCATCATGATTTTGATGAATTAATGTCAGCAGCTGCTTTGGCTGTGAGACGGACGCCACCACACCCAGCGGGTGGGTCACATGACCCTGTCACATCCACTCCTCTGTACCATAAACACATCTAGGTCAGCGCTGAACATACGAGGGTTTTCCCACCGTGCGAATGTAAGCTCGCACTGCACGGCGTCTTTGTCTATTATAATCAGCTTCCTGGAGCACGACTTGAAAGCCTCAGTGCTAATAAGAAGAGATTTCAACATCACCTCTGGGGACATCAGACACATGGATTAGAAAAGCTGAAGAGGAGGAGGAGGATGAGGAGGAAAGTTAAAACATAAATACCTCTCCTAGAGGTAACAGAGGAAATGAGGAAAAATACATATAGCAGGTGAAATCGCCACATCAAGACAGTCTCCCCTGTTATTACTTCAATTAAACTTCACACCACAAATGGAGACTTTTTGGAGACTCCCACTTTGATTTCAGCCTTATCCATTATGTCAGGGACAAAGGACAGGCCACTGTCTGAAGGCTCTGATGTAGTCCAGAGCCTTCAGACAGAATCTAGTCTAGAGTCAGAACATCCACAGAAACTCAAGGTGTTGTACTGCTCTGTGTATTCTGTCAATGTATGGACTTCATCAGCTGCTGCAGAGCATAAACAGTAAGAAGAAGAAGAAGAAGAAGATCTACCTTTATTAGTCCCACAGTGGGGAAATTCAATTTACACTCTGTTAACTTATACATGGTACATGCACACAAACACACACATGCATTAATGGAGAGATGTCAGAGTGATGGGGCTGCTCCAGACAACGCCCCGAGCAGTTGGGGGTTTGGTGCCTTGCTCAGGGGCACCTCGGCAGTGCCCAAGAGGTAAACTGGCACCTCTCCAGCTACCAGTTCACACTCAGTTTTCGGTCCATGTCGGGACTTAACCGTGACCCTCCGGTTCCCAAGCCAACTCCCTACAGACTGAGCTACTGCCGCCCCCAAGTTGCTGCTACCGTACGTTACCGTGAAGCTGTTTCTATCTGGGACTTTGCTTCTTGTGGCAGTCGTTGTTTTGCAGAGAAAATGAACCTAGCGGTGATTCAAATTCAGCAAAGTGAAACTTCAGTCTGTCTTTTATGTGTTTTGTTTGAGTCAGTGCCGAGACCGTATAAATGTGTATTAATGTCAGAGTTGGGTTTTTATGAGGCCAGACTGGGACACATTCTGCTGGCTGCTGGGTGGACATCTGTCCCTTTGTCCTGCTGTCCTGCTGTCTGCTGGGCTCACACACACACAGGATGAGGACATATGGCACATACATGTAGCTGGTCCAGTTTGTGAGTCACTAAATCAGCACAGTGACTCTACTGACACGCCCGAGCGTTTGTTTTCCTCTCCATGCGGTGCCAGAGGGGCGGAGACATGAGGCAGGGTCAGTCAGATGGGACACTGTCAAGTGTTCATCGACAAGGAGGATCTGAATGATCAGTGGCACATGTGTCTGTCAGCTTCAATACCTGGATGTTTGATATACGAACCCTCGGTCAGTGGTGGAGCCTCTGCTGACGACTAGTTTCTGCACTCGTTGGTACGTTTTAGGATGTTTCTTAAATGCCAGAATCAGTATTGGTGTACTGTGCAATAGGGCAGCACGATTATGGGCAAAATGATAATCATCATCAATCATTTTTGATCAATACTGAGATCATGGTAGATTTTAAGGACAATTTATATGTATTGCACTTTCACATTTAAACAAACGGAGCACTGCTTTCACCTCAGTGTTGTGCTAATGTACAAATCTTTGCATCAAAATAAGACTGGTCTGAATTCACAGAGCATCTCCGAGAGGAAAATTAATCTTATTACCCAAAATGAAATCAACAAGTCACTTTCACCTTGTGCTAGTTTCCTGCTAAATATCAAAAGTTCGTATCAGAGTACTTAGATTGAAGTTCCTCGTCAGCTGAAGTCAGTTTTGCTGTTTGCTCTCTAAAACCATGAATTTACAATATTACTCTTCTACTCTGTCTGCACTCAGCGCCATGACAGCTCTCCAAAACATCTGGATCGCCCCCCGGTGGCTGGCTGGTAGGCCAGGAAGCACTTGATTTGATATGCAGCAGAGTCTGCAATGGGCGTGGCATTTCAAATGTCAGTATTGATTAATATTGGATTAATTGTGCAGGCCTACCAGGCAACACAATGGAAATCATGATGGAAATATGATGTTTGTGTTTCACGTGAGGAAGGTTCATGGACGTCATCACTGATTTCAGTTGCATTTCGTCACATTTTGCTTTCGCGTGTGCAAATTGAAAGAGTGCATCTCCATCTCGGAGTGGATCTGAATCTGAGTCTGGGTACCTGGCTCTGCAGCTCGCTCTGCTGTCTCAGTCTCAGGTTCTCCGGTGTGTCGGCCACGATGGTGAACGACGTCTTCGGGTAATGTCTGAAAGGAAGACAGAGCAGAGTCAACAGACGAGACACCGGACCCTCCACGTGGACCAGACTGGGTCTTCATTACACATCACAACAGCTGTGTTAGTGGTAGCTGGACCATGCAAAGACCAGAACTGATACTCCTGATGTATTGATTTATTTGATCCAACAACATTGATAGGTACTCGGCAAGCTATCCTTCACGAGGGACGTATATTAATCTAAAATCCATTTTTAAGGTAATGAATCTATGTTATCGATACTACGGATGTATTTCAGCAGGACAACAGTGATATATAAAGGTGATGGATTTTTAACAGTAAAGAAATGTTCAGGGTATACGCAGGTTTAAACACGTCAAATTTAAGGCTTTTCAAGACCTTTAAAACACCAATATGAATGCAATTTAAAAGCCATTTCACATCCATTTAAGACTGACTTCGCTTCCATTTAAGACCACTATGATAGCAATAAAGACCCCCTGTACCCCCCTAAAAAAGACAAAAACTGGTCTATGGCGGGTCTCAGAGGGTTAACAGACGTAACATCACTCAGTAGCCATGTTCCCGCTCTGTAACAAGTCCTTTTTGTTGTGTTCAGTCCTTTTAAACAATAAAGGCTGCAGCCTGAAAAATGTCAGAGCCTTTCCATGAGAGTCACCTTAAAGAGTTAAGGACCCACCAAGACGATGGCATTAGCCCAAACAATAACCCACTGCTGCCCCTCTTTCTGGAGGTCTCCAGTCGACCTCCAGACGGCGTTTGGAGCTCCACCTCCTCTAAAAACTGAGCTGATCTGGACTTTAGACTCAGTAACGAAGCATCAGTCATACAGCAGCAATGACCACACATATCCTTATCATATCCTTAGTGCTTTCTTGCCAGTATGGATGTGATGTCGGTCTTAAATAACATTCATAGTGGTCTTAAATCCACTTGAAATGGGTCTTAAAAAGGTCTTTAAAAGTCTTGTCTCGTTGAACAGTGCAGATACCCTGGATCATGTCCCCACATCGTCCTGGGGTGTAACAATTAAATGCTATAAAATCAAATGGCAAAACATGATAAAAACAGAAAAGGATGAAGAGGAGGAGACCTAGAGAGGAGGGGGAAATGATTAAAGGAGGATTACAACTTAACAACGAATGTAGTGATGGCCAACAAAGTCTGGTCTCAGCAGTCTCCCTGAGAGCTAAGATAAGATAAGATAAGATATTCCTTTATTAGTCCCACAGTGGGGATGATTCATTGAGCCTTGTAACCAGCAGCCCAGACTGACCACTCCACTGACCTGTCCATCACTCCTCCTCCTCCTCCTCCTCCCACTCTCTTCTCACATCTCTCTCTCTTTCTCTCTCTCTCCCTCGTAGACAGTATTTAGAGATGTGATTTGTTCCTGTGTCTATTAAAAACATGTAAAAACTAGGGCTGTCAGAGAAAATGTGATAATAAATTTCTTTTAACACCACCAATTTATTAAATGCTGCATTAACACAGTCTTCCAGAGGTCGTAGCAGCTCAGTTTTAAAGATGGAGTGAAGATCCTGGTCTCATATATCACTTTCTGATAGTCCCAGTCAGTCTGGATCAAGTCCTAGTCAAGTCAGCACTCTGACACACTGACAGCTGTTGTTGCCTGTTGGGCTGCAGTTTGTCATGTTCTGATTGGAGCAGATTGTTGATGCTAAAGTCAGAACCTGGGAGGGTTTCTGGTCAATATCTGCTATTGATTAGTGTTGTTATTGATTTACATTAATAAATATATACATACATTTGCATAAAGCAGCATATTTGTCCTCTCCCCTGGACTAATCTGCCTTTAAGGTTCATTTTGAACAGATTGAAATGTGATTGATTTGCAATTAAATATTGTAATCAGTTATCCATATTAACTATCATTTCATTGTTTGTTATCAGTAAAAAAACAATTAACTGAGTTTAATTAACTATAACTTTATCATTCATAAATTTAGTTTATTATGAGGACAATTGGCAGCATTGTATACACGTGATAAACATATATTTGATATGAATGAGTCAGTGGGTCAGACTGGGACAGGATGTGAGCTGTCCGGAGTTTAACACACCGTCCTGGTCTGATGTCACCCAGGATCACCCCAGGATCACCCCAGGATCACCCCAGGATCACCCAGGATCACCCCATGATCACCCCATGATCACCCCAGGATCACCCCATGATCACCCCAGGATCACCCCATGATCACCCCCCCCAGGATCACCCCATGATCACCCAGGATCACCCCATGATCACCCCATGATCACCCCAGGATCACCCCATGATCACCCCAGGATCACCCCATGATCACCCCAGGATCACCCAGGATCACCCCAGGATCACCCCAGGATCACCCCATCCCTCCCCCGATCCCCCCAAGATCACCCCAGGATCACCCCAGGATCACTCAAGATCACCCCAGGATCACTCAAGATCACCCCAGGATCACTCAAGATCACCCCAGGATCACTCAAGATCACCCCAGGATCACCCAGGATCACTCAAGATCACCCCAGGATCACCCCAGGATCACTCAAGATCACCCCAGGATCACCCAAGGATCACCCCAGGATCACTCAAGATCACCCCAGGATCACCCAAGGATCACCCCAGGATCACTCAAGATCACCCCAGGATCACCCAAGGATCACCCCAGGATCACCCAAGGATCACCCCAGGATCACCCAAGGATCACCCCAGGATCACTCCAGGATCACCCCAGGATCACTCAAGATCACCCCAGGATCACCCCAGGATCACTCAAGATCACCCCAGGATCACTCAAGATCACCCCAGGATCACCCCAGGATCACCCAAGATCACCCCAGGATCACCCCAGGATCACCCCAGGATCCCTCCAAGATCACCCCAGGATCACCCCAGGATCACCCAGGATCACTCAAGATCACCCCAGGATCACCCCAGGATCACCCCAGGATCACTCAAGATCACCCCAGGATCACCGCAGGATCACCCAGGATCAACCCCAGGATCCCCCAGGATCACCCCAGGATCACTCAAGATCACCCCAGGATCACCGCAGGATCACCGCAGGATCACCCAGGATCCCCCAGGATCACCCCAGGATCACTCAAGATCACCCCAGGATCACCCAGGATCACCCCAGGATCACCCCAGGATCACCCAGGATCACCCCAAGATCACCCTGTTTGATCCTGGAGGTCAAACACAATGTACAAAGAAACACACTGATGCCTTTACAGGTGAATCACCTGCTTCCTCACACCAGCTTGTGTTTTAGTGGTTTCAAAACGCCGTAAATAAAACTCCTAAAGTCACAAACAGCTTCAGTGTATTGTAGATGTTTTGATTCCGCCTATAAAGACGTATAATCATGATAATAATTGTGGGTCACAAACGGGCTGCTGTGGTCCGTGAACTCATAATTAGCAGCAGATCATAAACAGTCATCATGGTCTTCACTCGTCTGTCTGTCTCAGTGAGTTGTCTCCAGTCGACACTCATAATGAGGCTGTCATAGACAGAAAACCCACACAGACCAACAAACTAGAGATCCCTTTAATCCGAATGAACCCCCGTCTACTCTCAACATCTGACGAGTCCCGCCCCTCCCGGTGGTCTGCCATGGGACCTTATTTTGGAAAAAAACATGGTACAGTAGTCAATGGAGATGTATGTTTCTAAATTTAAAAGATTATTTTGCAAGTCAAGAGAGTCTCAGTTTGTTGTAAAACTGTTGAAATATTAGACTATGACCTTGGAGAAGTTAGAGGAAGTAGACACCTGGGACTACGTCTGCTTTTCAAAATAAGGTGTTAGCAAAGGGAACTGGATCTACAGAATCCATCTATGGAAATCAGACTGATGGATTATATTCAGCAGAGTATAAAACATTACATGACCCTGATAAATTAAAAAGAAAATCCCACTAATCTGTGAGGGAAATGTCTTAATCAATAATTCCTGACAATGATCCTGATATATTTGACTTCAGGACATCTCTGACTACAGACATGCTGAAAACATTTTTACTGGATTCATTTAGAGATTTTCCAAAGTAAAAGTCCCTAGAAGTGTCTGATTCAACTTCATACGACAAACTGAGACTTTTTTGAAATGAGATCAAAAAACATGCTCCTCTCCGTTGACTAGCGTTCATATTTTGTCCGGTATGACATCCCATGGTGGTCCATCGGAGGGGGCGGGACTTCTCTGCTTCTCTCGTTTTGATGTTGTTATGGACACGTCACTCTTGTTGTTTCCCTGAGACCCAAACAGAAGGACTTCCTGTAGAGGCCCAGCTCGCTTGTCAGAGACCACGACGATGTTTGTTAGTGTTTGTGTGTGAAAATTCTGGCATTTTGGAAGTGAAACCAGTGATTCTTAGTTACGGAAACACACACAAACTCATTTTGTTGAAGTTTCACTTCACCTGTTCCCGTCGCTACTGGCAACCATGGATGCTTTGTTCGCTTGGTGCAACCCAATACTTTGAGACAAAGAGCTGCTCTGTGGGATGTTTTACACACACACACACACACACACACACACACACACACACACACACACACACACACACACACACACACACACACACACACACACACACACACACACACACACACACACAAAACGAGCCAAGGTAACTGGCTGCCGGCTGGACGAGCAGCTCGGCACAGTAACTCTTTAACAGCTCACAAACCGGCCTGTCTGCTGGCTTCTTTTATTGGCTGAGAACACAATCACAGACTGTAACGGACAAACCACTGAAACTAAAACTGCAGTCTTCACCGATGCACTTCAATAAAGCTGGAGGACTAGTATAGAGCTGGAGGACTAGTATAGAGCTGGAGGACTAGTACAAAGCTGGAGGACTAGTATAAAGATGGAGGACTAGTATAAAGATGGAGGACTAGTATAAAGCTGGAGGACTAGTATAAAGATGGAGGACTAGTACAAAGCTGGAGGACTAGTACAAAGCTGGAGGACTAGTACAAAGCTGGAGGACTAGTATAAAGATGGAGGACTAGTATAAAGCTGGAGGACTAGTATAAAGATGGAGGACCTGTATAAAGATGGAGGACTAGTATAGAGCTGGAGGACTAGTATAAAGCTGGAGGACTAGTATAAAGATGGAGGACCTGTATAAAAATGGAGGACTAGTATAGAGCTGGAGGACTAGTATAAAGCTGGAGGACTAGTATAAAGATGGAGGACCTGTATAAAGATGGAGGACTTTGCTGTATAAAGCTGGAGGACTAGTATAAAGCTGGAGGACTAGTATAAAGCTGGAGGACTGTATAAAGCTGGAGGACAGTATAAAGCTGGAGGACCGTATAAAGAGCTGTTCTGGCTGTTGCTGGGGTGTTGTGGAGGACCTGTATAAAGATGGAGGACCTGTATAAAGATGGAGGACTAGTATAAAGCTGGAGGACCTGTATAAAGCTGGAGGACTAGTATAAAGCTGGAGGACTAGTATAAAGATGGAGGACCTGTATAAAGATGGAGGACCTGTATAAAGCTGGAGGACTAGTATAAAGCTGGAGGACTAGTATAAAGAAAATGGAGGACCTGTATAAAGCTGGAGGACTAGTATAAAGATGGAGGACCTGTATAAAGCTGGAGGACTAGTATAAAGATGGAGGACTAGTATAGAGCTGGAGGACCTGTATAAAGATGGAGGACTAGTATAAAGATGGAGGACCTGTATAAAGATGGAGGACCTGTATAAAGCTGGAGGACTAGTATAGAGCTGGAGGACCAGTATAAAGATGGAGGACTAGTATAAAGATGGAGGACCTGTATAAAGATGGAGGACTAGTATAGAGCTGGAGGACCTGTATAAAGCTGGAGGACGGAAACTGAAATAAAAAAGGAGTATAAAGCTGAGGACTAGTATAAAGCTGGAGGACCTGTATAAAGATGGAGGACTAGTATAAAGATGGAGGACCTGTATAAAGCTGGAGGACTAGTATAAAGATGGAGGACTAGTATAGAGCTGGAGGACCTGTATAAAGCTGGAGGACTAGTATAAAGCTGGAGGACTAGTATAAAGATGGAGGACTGTATAAAGCTGGAGGACTAGTATAAAGATGGAGGACCTGTATAAAGATGGAGGACTAGTATAAAGATGGAGGACTAGTATAAAGATGGAGGACCTGTATAAAGATGGAGGACTAGTATAAAGATGGAGGACTAGTATAAAGCTGGAGGACTAGTATAGAGCTGGAGGACTAGTATAAAGCTGGAGGACTAGTATAAAGCTGGAGGACTAGTATAAAGATGGAGGACTAGTATAGAGCTGGAGGACTAGTATAAAGATGGAGGACCTGTATAAAGCTGGAGGACCTGTAAAAGCTGGAGGACTAGTATAAAGCGGAGGACTAGTATAAAGTGGAGGACCTGTATAAATTATCTGGAGGACTAGTATAAAGCTGGAGGACTAGTACAAAGCTGGAGGACTAGTATAAAGCAATGGAGGACTAGTATAAAGATGGAGGACCTGTATAAAGCTGGAGGACTAGTATAAAGCTGGAGGACTAGTATAAAGATGGAGGACCTGTATAAAGCTGGAGGACTAGTATAAAGATGGAGGACCTGTATAAAGCTGGAGGACTAGTATAAAAGATGGAGGACTAGTATAAAGATGGAGGACTAGTATAAAGATGGAGGACTAGTATAGAGCTGGAGGACCTGTATAAAGATGGAGGACTAGTATAGTTGGTATCCATAACGCAGCTTGACATAAATCTCAAACTTCACCCAGCTGACGTCACTCTTGGTGCTTTCAAATAAATGTGATGAGCCTGTGTTTACGACACGGGAAGACGTGAACATGATGTGTTGCGTTCAAGTGGTTAAGTTGTGAAGAACACCGCACACTGTCCAAGTCAGCTCTATTACCTCCATTATCAGTTAGCTCTGTTAGCTGTATTAACCATGTTAGTTTGCTGTTTACTTAAGTAAATGTACTTAGTTACTTTCCACCACTGGTACTGCAGAAGTAGCAGAGTGAATTGTACTAAACATAAATGAGCTAGAGATAAAACCTGAGACGAAGTGGAAATACTGACCGGTTTCACACACACTCGACACCACACTAACTCCAGAATAAAACCAAATCACACACACCGCCTAACAATCAATAAGGTGTTTCGTTCCTCCCGACATCAGCTAAATATAACCTCCGCCCAAAAAACAAGAACAAACTCACAAAACACACACAGTGTCCTTTAAAGTGTTTCCAATAATACCCTCAGACACTTCCTGCCTTTCTCTTACTGCTTGGTTAAGACACCAGATTTACAATACACCAGTGTGTGTGTGTGTGTGTGTGTGTGTGTGTGTGTGTGTGTGTGTGTGTGTGTGTGTGTGGATACAGATTTAGATTTACCATTGTCTATAATGTTGCCGTGACATTTGCCAAACGACAACAGTCTCCTCTCCCAGCATGCAGTGACGCACAAAGTCTGACTGAGCATTCAGACGCACTGTGAGTGTGTGTGTGTGTGTGTATTACTATATGTTGTGAGGACATGAATCTATTCACACAGTCACATTGTGGGGACTCGCCTTCCTTTGGGGACAAAATGCACGTCCCCATAAGGTAAGAGATTATATTATTGGGTGAGAACTTGGTTTAGGGTAAGGTTAGGTTTAGGTTGAGGTTAGGGTAAGGGTTAGGTTTAGGTTGAGGTTAGGGTAAGGGTTAGGTTGAGGTTAGGGTAAGGGTTAGGTTTAGGTTGAGGTTAGGGTAAGGGTTAGGTTTAGGTTGAGGTTAGGGTAAGGGTTAGGTTTAGGTTGAGGTTAGGGTAAGGGTTAGGTTGAGGTTAGGGTAAGGGTTAGGTTTAGGTTGAGGTTAGGGTAAGGGTTAGGTTGAGGTTAGGGTAAGGGTTAGGTTTAGGTTGAGGTTAGGGTAAGGGTTAGGTTGAGGTTAGGGTAAGGGTTAGGTTTAGGTAGTAGCAGTTATAGTTAGGGTTAGGATAAGTCTCCAGGTAATGAATGTAAGTCAATGTAGTGTCCTCAAAAGTCATGGAAACACAACTGTGTGTGTGGTCCAAAGAAAAACTACCTCATATTTGCAGATTTTAATGCAAAGAGTGGTACATGGACTTGCATTTATAGAACGACCACTCAAAGCACTTTGCGTTACATGTCAGGCCAGCTTCGCCCATCAGGGTCTAATCTAAATACTCATTCACACACTGATTTGGGGTTAAGTGTCTTGATCAAAGACACATCGACATCCAGGCAGCCGGGGATCAAACCACCGGCCTTCCGATTGGTGGACGACCTGCTCTACCCTTGTCGTCTGGGCCACAGCCGCCCAGACGGATGCATGTTTAGTTGTTGCACGTCACGGTTTTGATCCCATTCAGTGGGGGGTGGGATGGTTTCATTAGGTGACTCTTAAACTGACCTGGACAACAGATGTGAACGTTGTTGTTACAGAAAAAGAGTGGGACCACATCTGTGAACACATTACAACGGTATTGAGATATATTAAGATTAGATTAATCCAATTCCACGGCTATGCAGACGACACGCAGCTTTATGTCCCACTCAAAACCTCAGATTCCAGCTGTTTAACTTCGCTCAATATTGTCGGCTTAAAAGTGTTTAGTCAGTTTTACTACTAGAAATTTCACAAAGGCACCAAAAGGGGTTTGGTCTCATAAAGTTGAGCCGATGATGGTCACAGTATCAGACAGTAATCCATCCAATAGTTCAGTCTGGACCACAGGGAAACTAGCATGGCTAGCGGCTAGCATGCAAATCAAAAACAGAGTTTGAAATATTGTTGATTTTGTTTTGTTTGCCTGTGAAGACCTCGCAGCTCAGAGCAGCTTCTCTGCAGCCCGAGATGGAAACAGTTTCCTGACGCCAGCTAGAGCAGGAGGCAAGACTGTCACTGTGGCCGAACCAGGCTCGCTGCATGATGGGAAACGAGCCAGTGACACCACAGTCCTCCTCACTGTCAACAACAACAACAACGGCAGCAGCACATGGACCTCAGGATGGAGCCACGTGTTCAGCCACCAACACCAGGACAAGTCTCTCCACTAGCCGACATACAGGGTGTCGGTTAGTGGATGCTCTTCTGGTGAATCACTGCGAGTGAGGCAGATGAAGAGGAGGAAGACGAGGCCGGGAGGACAGCTGAATGTTGGTGGTCTTGCTGGTCGGTCTGGCTGCTCTCCATCTTCCTGCTTAGGTGTTGATGAACCTCTCAGTGTGAGCTCAGGACAGACTGGGCTCCTGTAGACCTGCTGACACTTCAGCAGCACAACAGACAGCAAATATCTGCTGTACACCGTATTATTCTACTTTATATGTGTGCTAAAACTACATCAATACTAGGACTGGTTCTATCACGATACTTGGGTGCCAATTCAATATGTATTGCGTTTTTAAGTATTGTGGTTGAATATTCTGATTTATTATGATTGTTGTTAACTTTTTCACCACTAGACCATGGGGGGAAAGTTGAATCAGACACTTCTAGAGATTTTTACTTTGGAAAATCTCTAAATGAATCCAATAAAAATGTTTGATTTTCAGCATGTCTGTAGTCAGAGATGTCCTGAAGTCAAATATATCAGGATCATTGTCAGGAATTATTGATTAAGACATTTCCCTCACAGATTAGTGGGATTTTCTTTTTAATTTATCAGGGACATGTAATGTTTTATACTCTGCTGAATATAATCCATCAGTCTGATTTCCATAGATGGATTCTGTAGATCCAGTTCCCTTTGTTAACACCTTATTTTGAAAAGCAGACGTAGTCCCAGGTGTCTACTTCCTCTAACTCCTCCAAGGTGGTCTCTAGCTCTCCGTCAGCTCCGTTCTCTTCATCCATCCATGGTCAGCTCCATCGGGGCCGTCTGAATGCATTTAACATAAATGTCAGTATATGGAGCTCTACAGTCGTAGCGTCGGCCCGTCGGACCACGGAGACGAGAGCGACGGCCGGCCGGACCGCACGTTACCGCCGTACGATGACATTTCCCGTCCGTGACGGAGTTAGCGTGCAGCTTTAGCCGTGATGTCTAGCTCTGCTTTTCCAAAGTGTTTCCCTCCTTTACTGGATGTGTAGTGTTTACCAGGCTGGATTTAACATGGAGGGTGGAGGTCGGATCCACGCCCACCCTCCACCCTTTAATACTTTCTGAGGTTTGTTCTGGTTGACGGATACCGGATAACGGATATGATGTCACGTTACTCAGACTACCACAATAAAAGCAGTAACTTCCTCCTACCTCCACATGAATGAAGCAAATATATCGATTCTGACATAAATAAATCAATTTAAAATCATAAGCTCAAGGTAAGGCTATATGTGTCCTGATTAAAGAACACACAGACTTTCCAGGTAGGTTGATTTATCTGCGGTATTCTGTTTAGTAATAAAGGAAGGTCGTATGTGCGAATGGCGAAAACAAGAGGCAGCAAAAAGCACCATCGTCTCAGCCACAGCAAACTAAACGTAAAGTAAACCTGCTGCCGGCTCGTTAAGAACGCGGTCGCACTGATGACATCATTTAGGTGAGACAAAGCAAATTCCTGTCAGAACGGAGCAAACGAACTTATAAAGCAACAGACAAGCAAACTTCTTACATACAGATGTGGCTTTCTAACAGCTATAATCAGGTGTTCACGTCACAGCGATGCTGAGGAGGACACAGGAACAGACAGATGACTGCAGCTCTGCAGCCACTGGCCTAGTTTGACATTAGACACTGCTGCATCTCTACAGCCCCAGGCCTGGACTCAGTGTATGGGTGTTGCAGTACAGACACCAGGATCAATCAAGACCACCGTCTTCATCATTTCCTCTCACTCTCAAAGAGCAGAGAAAACCTGAACTGTCTGGTGTTGGTGAAACGCTCCTGTTTTTAAGGAGGACCCATCAGATGGAAACGCCTACTCAGCTGTTAGCAAAAACGTAGACGAAGGCTGGCACAGTAAGCTAATCAATAAGGTTATAATGATGTGAACGCCAACACCAGCTCGTTAGCTGTGCTAAGTTTGGAAACAAGGCCGATGGACAGAGCCAGAGCAACAATACCTCCATCTAAGTCACTGTAGGAAGATGGACATATACTGTTCATGTAGCAGCACCATCATGCAGAAACCTACGTCAGGTTGTGTGGGAATACGTTTTTAGGAGGGCTTGAGAGGAAAATAGTATTTTGATGCTAAAAGATATTTTTACAAAAATTGTAGGACAATGATCTTAAACCCTTTAAACCTACAGGACTGGTTCTTATTCCACATGTCACTCTGGAAAATAAAACTTCAGCTCATGAAAGCTGAGACCGCCTGCTACCTGAGTGTTTTATCTTCTGCTATCTTTTATTTATGCAGCAACCACAGTGACGTCAGGATCAAGTAAATGCAACATCATCATCAGCATCAACATCATACAGCGTTCCTCAAAAGACAGAAATATTCTGCTGTTTCAGAGAAAGTTGCTCTTTAAAGCCTCAAGTTGTCTGCCGACTCCTGTTCAATGACTTCACCTCGATCACCAGCGTTTAATGCTTCCAACCACCATCAGGCCTTTCTGTCAGCGGCAGCTTCCTGATAAAAGGCCACGACAAACGAGGGGGAGGAGAGGAGAGGAGGAGAGATGAGAGGAAGAGAGGAGGAGAGGAGAGGAGGAGAGGAGAGGAGAGGAGAGATGAGAGGAAGAGAGGAGGAGAGGAGAGGAGGAGGAGAGATGAGAGGAAGAGAGGAGGAGAGGAGAGGAGAGATGAGAGGAGAGATGAGAGGAAGAGAGGAGGAGAGGAGAGGAGAGATGAGAGGAGAGATGAGAGGAGGAGAGAGGAGAGATGAGAGGAAGAGAGGAGGAGAGGAGAGGAGAGATGAGAGGAGAGATGAGAGGAGGAGAGAGGAGAGATGAGAGGAAGAGAGGAGGAGAGGAGAGGAGAGATGAGAGGAAGAGAGGAGGAGAGGAGGAGAGGAGAGATGAGAGGAAGAGAGGAGGAGAGGAGAGGAGGAGAGGAGAGGAGAGATGAGAGGAAGAGAGGAGGAGAGGAGAGGAGGAGAGGAGAGGAGAGGAGAGATGAGAGGAAGAGAGGAGGAGAGGAGAGGAGAGATGAGAGGAGAGATGAGAGGAGGAGAGAGGAGAGGAGGGGAGGAGAGGAGAGATGAGAGGAAGAGAGGAGGAGAGGAGAGGAGGAGAGGAGAGGAGAGATGAGAGGAAGAGAGGAGGAGAGGAGAGGAGAGGAGAGATGAGAGGAAGAGAGGAGGAGAGGGGGAGAGGAGAGATGAGAGGAAGAGAGGAGGAGAGGAGAGGAGGAGAGGAGAGGAGAGATGAGAGGAAGAGAGGAGGAGAGGAGAGGAGAGATGAGAGGAAGAGAGGAGGAGAGGAGAGATGAGAGGAAGAGAGGAGGAGAGGAGAGGAGGAGAGGAGAGGAGAGGAGAGGAGAGATGAGAGGAGGAGAGAAGAGGAGGAGAGGAGGTTTGGTTTTGGTTTGGTTTTCAAAATCCTTTTATTTACCAATTAGGCAATTGAAAACCAGATCACTTTTCTCACATGAGCCAAAAAACACAAAAAAAGCACATTAATGAAAAAAAGCAGCAGCATATTTCTCTGATCAGAGATTAATAATCAAACCTCCATCCTCCCCCAGAGAGCATAAAACCCCTCCAATAGTCCATTTGCGGCTGAAAACCTGTACATTGTCCATCATTTGGTAGTATGTGTATTCCACCCTCAGTCTGGCCTTCAGTAGTCCCTCCAGAACCGGGACCACCTCCACACTACCGGCACCCTGAGCCCGGTTCCTTCGTGTTAGCCAGATGGCCAACTTGGCAGAACCAGACAAAAAGTTCATCAAAGTGTGAACAGACTTCTTCTTGGCAGAGTATTTTGGGCCAAAGACAAACAGATCAAAAGAAAAAACCTCCCCGAAACCCTGAAACCACCTTTTTAATAGGTCAAACAATGCCGACAGCCGAGGACACTCAACAAATACATGCTGGATGGTCTCAACCTGCCCACAGAAAGTGCATTCCTCCCCCAGATCAGGATCCAGGTGCGCTCTGTATCTGTTCGTAGCTATTGCCCCATGAACAACCCTCCACTGGAGGTCTGCTGTCCGCTTTTCAACGGGCAGCTTGTACAGGGTCCGCCAGCTGCCTTTCGGGGAAAAACCTGGACCAAAAAACTCAGTCCACTTCGACTCTCTCACCCCTGCCAGAGAGGGCAGGTTCAGAACCTTGACACAAATCTGGTAAAGTTGTTTTTTCCCCACCGACTGAAAACTGCCCAGTTGGGGCGTTGTGAGTGTCAGCAGCTGACCTCCTCCCTCCTCCACTCCCCCACAGCTGGGGTGATGGTCAGAGAGGGGAACCCATACTCGCCCTCCTCACTCCACTGGTCACACAGGGCCTGGTCTTCAGCAAACCCCCTCAGAGACTGTGGCAGGGCAGCCCGGACTTCCTCCACCACCCTATTATCAGCCTACAGAGGGATGTTGCTGCTCTCCTTCAGGACATCCACCGATTTTGAGGTCATCCTTATCAGATGGCCGAGTTTGGTGCAGCCAGCCTCTCTGAGCTTGGATCGCAGGCTGGCAGATTGGAGCGTTTTAGTTTTTATAAAGTTATTGAAGAATAAGGGTTCCTCAAACAGCCACATGCCTGTGTTTCATTTGTGGTGCGTGTGCTGGTGAAAACTTTCCAAGCCTGCAGTACCGTGGAATAAAAAGGTGAGAGCCCGCCAAGACCACTTCCCCAGGTTGCAGAGGAAGAGCTTTGTAATATCCCAAGCGCCCTCTCTTCTTAGCAACAGTCGAGCGGTATCCAGCCAGCCTGGGCCACAGTTATAGAGGAGTCTCTGTGCAGTCTGGAGTCTAAAGGAGGCAATTGGACTGGATGTTTATTAGTCCCTGCCCCCCTTCCTCCACAGGCAGGAGAGGGCCACTGCCCGGACCCACCGGCCAGACCAAAAAAAAACTATTCCTCTGGTCTCTTGGTGGCGCAGCAACAATGTGCCAAATCGAGCGACCAATATTGGCGACCAAACCTCCCCTATATGACACTGGTACAACCATTTCCATTTAACAACCGACACACACTTTCTCCTTCACTCCCTCCCAGTTCCTCCTCTGGAAATTCTCAGTTCCCAGGAACACTCCCAGCAGTTTTAGCCCCTCCTTCCCCCACTCAAGTCCTCCAGCAGGGGGCACCATCTGGTCTCCCCACTCCCTACCAACAATCCTCACTTTTCCCCCATCACCCCAACGCCTTTTCATATAGACAGAGTGTCCCCAAACATTAACTCCCCCTAAGACACAAACACACAAACACATCCAAACAGAACAACGCCAAAAAAACCAGACGAAACCACTACCGCCCTCCATCTAACAGCAAGGGCTCTATTCAAGGCTGTGAGTTCCCATATAGGACAGCCCTGCCTGATCCCTCGCTGTACAGGAACGGCCGACTCAGCCCTGCCCCCATCTTCACCATACACTTCCACAACAAAACAACCCAAAACAAAACCATCACCAAAACCAAAAGCCCCACAAAAAACAGACCACCCTCAAATCCTCCTCAGACACACCCAAACATTATAACCAAAAAAACTCCCCTATCTAACCTTATTGCCTGAGCACCTTAATCTTACACAACAAAACTCCACCTCACCGCCCCTTCTTGGCAGCACAGGTACTGCTCTTTGACAGACGCAGGGAGAAACCCACAAACACCAACCAACTTTGCAGACGCCCAGGATCAACACGAAAACAGACCACGACACTTCCCTCCTCGCCTCTCTTTCACCGCTTACCTCCTCCACCCCCCCCAGCCTCTCCTCCGGCCGGCCCCTCCGGCTCCTCCCACCCCCCCACGGCCCAATAACTCATGGAAACCCACCAGCTCCTCACTCACCCACAGGTCACTCTCCTCCTAAGCCCAACACACCGCTTCCTTTCGCCACCGACCTCCCAAAACCGGCCCTCTTTAGCTGGCAACCAAAGTGCCCCCTTCTCTCTCCTCAAAAGCCAGCTCCTCCTCTTCTCCTCCGACCAACCTGGCCTATGTATCCCTCCTCAACACCTACCTTATACACCCCCACCCCCACCACCTTCAAAACAATTTTCTCCCTTTCCAACACCACCCCAGAGCTCCCACTATTAACACCAAGCAAACCCCTCACCTCCACGCAACCACAATGGGCACTCAACCTTAATTACCTACATGCTTCCACCCTCCCCCACCCACATTAACCCCACACCTAATTAAGCTACCCCACCTCCTCACAAACAAAAACCCACCAAAACCCCTGCCCTCCCCCTCTAATATGCTAAGAACTACCTTCTCTCCCTAGCAAAATTAAAGCAAACACTAATCTCTATTTCTCCCCCACCAACCACCCTCACCCCCAAAGAAAAACCTTTACATTAGCACTCCTAAACGGACAGCCACCCCACACATAGACCAGCTGGCACACACCCCCCACCAAACCCCACTTTCATCACTAGCGTGAGCTCCTCAAAACATCACATCGACTCTTTTCTACTACACCTCAAAATTAAACCTTTTCTTCTATCTCTCCCCCCATTATATTCAAAACCCGACTTAAGGCTCTCAGAAGGCAAAGAAGAGGACCAGACAAGAAGCAACACTCAAAGAACAGACAGGAAAACACCGTCTGACAACATTTTATTTCTTTACTTTTTAACATTTTACCTTTCTTTTCCTTTCTCAACTTGATTTTCTTTACCCGCCTTTCATCTAGACGAACCACCACCTTTAACACATAACGGCAATGAATTCTCTTCACCAAAGAACACTTACTTACAGCTAACACAAAAAGACTTCCTCTAATGAAAGACTTACTTCTAAAAACCACCCACAACACTTTCTACTCAAGTCAAATCCATCTCATCCTCACAAACCTCTTGACACAACCTTCCTTCATTAGCACAGCCTCACCACAACACTACCCTTCCCACCTCTCCCCCCCTCAGCCACTGCTCCTCAGCTCTCTCTTTGTTTTAATCTCGCCTCAAACCCCACCCGCGCGCAGCCCTCCCCCCCCACCTCCCAACACAAACTCATCAGCAAGGCCACCCCCCCCCCCAACCCACCCACCCACCCCCCCAACCCACCGCACTCCACCCCCCCCCCCCCCCACCCACACCACCCCCCCAACCCACCCACCCCCCCCCCCCCCACCCCCCCTCCCCCCCCCCCCCCCCACCCACCCACCCCCACCTCCCCTCTCCCCCCCCCCCCACACAAAACATTCATCTTCCCCTGCTACACCATACACCCACCATCTCACTCTACACCTCCACCAGACCAAACAAACACCCCCCCCCACTCACTACCCCCCACCTTTTAAACCCTCCACTTACCAACCCCCCCCTAACACCTAGAACGCAACACCAACGGTACCGCTAGGACACACAACCTTACATATATCCCTATAACACACCGCCCTTCACTACCACACCTCACACAACACCCTTTATTTTCTACCAAACACATTACATACCTACCTTCACCACTCCACAACCTCCTCCACCCGTGTTACCGGCGGCGACCCACTCCCTCCACGCCCCCCCCCCCCCACGCCCCACCACCACACATAACACCCAAAACAGTAAACAACACCAACAAACAAGAAAAAATAGGAAAAAGCCAACAACAAGGAAGAAATCATTCAAAGTCCCGCCACTCGCTCTCCCACCACGCACCCACACTCACACCCACCAACCGGAAAGGGAGGAGAGAGGAGAGGAGAGGAGAGGAGAGGAGGAGAGAGGAGAGGAGGAGAGAGGAGAGGAGAGGAGAGGAGGAGAGAGGAGAGGAGAGGAGGAGAGAGGAGAGGAGAGGAGAGGAGGAGAGGAGAGGAGGAGAGGAGAGGAGGAGAGATGAGAGGAAGAGAGGAGGAGAGGAGAGGAGGAGAGGAGAGGAGAGATGAGAGGAAGAGAGGAGGAGAGGAGAGGAGGAGAGGAGAGGAGAGAGAGAGGAGGAGAGGAGAGGAGAAGAGAGGAGGAGAGGAGAGGAGTGAGAGGAGGAGAGAGGAGAGATGAGAGGAAGAGAGGAGGAGAGGAGAGATGAGAGGAAGAGAGGAGGAGAGGAGAGGAGGAGAGGAGAGGAGAGGAGGAGAGAGGAGAGGAGGAGAGAGGAGAGGAAGAGAGGAGAGGAGAGGAGGAGAGAGGAGGAGAGGAGGAGAGGAGAGGAGAGGAAGAGGGAGGAGAGGACAGGAGGAGAGAGGAGAGGAGAGGATTGGAGAGGAGGAGAGGAGAGGAAAAGAGAGGAGGAGAGGAGAGGAGAGGAGAGGAGGGGAGGAGGGGAGAGGAACGGAAGGAAGGGAAGGAAAGGAAGGAAAGAAACAGAGGAGAGGAGAGGAAAAGAGAGGAGAGAAAGGAGGAGGGAAGAGGAGATGGAGAGGAGAGATGAGACGAAGAGAGGAGGAGAGGAGGAGGTGAAGGAACCAACAGTCTGTTTACAGACACCATGACACTGTCTCCTGTCATCTGTCCTCTCCTCTTTCTGTTCACTCATTCATGCGTTAATGCTCTCAGCCAGCCTTCAATAGAGCTGGTCCTCATCCCTCCATCCTCCCTCTCCTCTCTCTCTCTTCTCTCTCTCTCTTCCTCTCTCTCTTCTCTCTCTCTTCCTCTCTCTCTCTCTTCTCTCTCTCTTCTCTCTCTCCCCCATCTCTCTCTGTCTTCCTTCACACCTCTGTTTATTTACATGCTATAACAGTGTCTTTAACTCCGTCTCTCTCTCTCTCTCTCTCTCTCCCTTCACACCTCTATTTATTTACATGCTATAACAGTGTCTTTAACTCCGTCTCTGTCTCTCTCTCTCTCTCTCTCTCTCTCTCTCTCTCCCTTCACACCTCTATTTATTTACGTGTTATAACGGTGTCTTTAACTCCGTCTCTGTCTCTCTCTCTCTCTCTTCACACCTCTATTTATTTACGTGTTATAACTGTGTCTTTAACTCCGTCTCTGTCTCTCTCTCTCTCTCTCTCTCTCTCTCTCTCTCCCTTCACACCTCTATTTATTTACGTGTTATAACGGTGTCTTTAACTCCGTCTCTGTCTCTCTCTCTCTCTCTTCACACCTCTATTTATTTACGTGTTATAACGGTGTCTTTAACTCCGTCTCTGTCTCTCTCTCTCTCTCTCTCTCTCTCTCTCCCTTCACACCTCTATTTATTTACGTGTTATAACGGTGTCTTTAACTCCATCTCTGTCTCTCTCTCTCTCTCTCTCTCTCTCTCTCTTCACACCTCTATTTATTTACGTGTTATAACGGTGTCTTTAACTCCATCTCTGTCTCTCTCTCTCTCTCTCTCTCTCTCTCCCTTCACACCTCTATTTATTTACGTGTTATAACAGTGTCTTTAACTCTGTCTCTCTCTCTCTCTCTCTCTCTCTCTCTCTCTCTCTCTCTCCCTTCACACCTCTATTTATTTACGTGTTATAACTGTGTCTTTAACTCCGTCTCTGTCTCTCTCTCTCTCTCTCTCTCTTCCTTCACACCTCTATTTATTTACATGTTATAACTGTGTCTTTAACTCCGTCTCTGTCTCTCTCTCTCTCTCTCTTCACACCTCTATTTATTTACGTGTTATAACTGTGTCTTTAACTCCGTCTCTGTCTCTCTCTCTCTCTCTCTCTCTCTCTCTCTCTCTCTCCCTTCACACCTCTATTTATTTACGTGTTATAACGGTGTCTTTAACTCTTTAAGTCTTCGTCTCGGTGTCTGCTCCTCTTGTTCCCGTCGGCTCCAAACCGCCACAGATTAGAAGGAGGGTTACGTAACTTTCCCCTCGTATCTTTCGGCTGCTTTCCCTCTCAATATGCTGCTCTCACCATCTTTGTTTCTCCCAGTCGGATTTATTCTCCGTCTCCTTTCAGTTCAGCTCTCTTCTTCTCTCTCTCTCTGGGAGATTTGTTTAGTGGTGTTACAGCAGGAAATAACCATGACTTCAATGATCACTGAGGGAACTCTGCAAATGTTCACAGGATATAGTCACAGCCTTTAAGGCAGTAAAAGTACTAACAGCACACTGTGAAAATACTCCACTACAAGTAAAACTCCTGCATTCAAACCTCAGTGAAGTAAAAGTATGAAAGATGGAGGAGCCAAATGGGTCCAGTTTTAAACTTACTGGAACTGGATTCTCCTTATAACCGTTTTCTACCAACACATCAATACTACTTTTTATTCTAAGTAAAGGAGGGAAACACTTTGGAAAAGCAGAGCTAGACATCACGGCTAAAGCTGCACGCTAACTCCGTCACGGACGGGAAACGTCATCGTACGGCGGTAACGTGCGGTCCGGCCGGCCGTCGCTCTCGTCTCCGTGGTCCGACGGGCCGACGCTACGACTGTAGAGCTCCATATACTGACATTTATGTTAAATGCATTCAGACGGCCCCGATGGAGCTGACCATGGATGGATAAAGAGGACGGAGCTGACGGAGAGCTAGAGACCACCTTGGAGGAGTTAGAGGAAGTAGACACCTGGGACTACGTCTGCTTTTCAAAATAAGGTGTTAACAAAGGGAACTGGATCTACAGAATCCATCTATGGAAGTCAGACTGATGGATTATATTCAGCAGAGTATAAAACATTACATGTTCCTGATAAATTAAAAAGAAAATCCCACTAATCTGTGAGGGAAATGTCTTAATCAATAATTCCTGACATTGATCCTGATATATTTGACTTCAGGACATCTCTGACTACAGACATGCTGAAAACATTTTTACTAGATTCATTTAGATATTTAAGTAAAAGTCTCTAGAAGTGTCTGATTCAACTTTCCCCCCATGGTCTAGTGGTGAAAAAAGTTAGAAAAAAAATCACAATAAATCCCAAATCCCAGTACTTAAAAATCACAATACATATTGAATCAGCACCCAAGTATGGTGACAGTATTGAGTAGGGAGATAGGTGAATCTTCCCAGTCCTCGTAAACAGGGATATACTGGATCTCAGTAGACGTGTCCATTCAAACACAGCGCTAATTTTAACCAAACTCTCTGAAAATCGGCAAAAGATGATGTGTGTTTCTGAACAATACAATGTGAATATTAGGAGTTGAACACACTGGGATGAACAGCTGGTGGGGCTAACTGTCTAAGTCTGAAACGATACCCTGCCTAAATATCTCCATACCGACACTGAAACTATATTATGGTAAAATCGGGATGTTGGAGCTGCTGCAGGATCTGTTTCCCTCCTGTGTTTCTGCTGCCTGACTGAAACAACAGACAGAACTACTGAAGCACAATAAGAGAAGAAGCAGTAATCTGGGTTATGTGGGCAGCAGCGTTACATAACCACGCCGTCTTTATCACACCAATCTGAGCTGCTATTAACACTCACGCTGCATGTAAAATCATGCTAAAACATGAATTTTCTCACACACACCGAGGGAAGTGACCTCTTTAAGATTTCTGTCAGATCATACGAGCAGCCGGCGTGCAGCGTTACATAAGCACCTTTGATTATTACTGATTAGCATGAAGGGGGAACTTAATTAAACAGAAATACATCCCACACAGCAGGACGCCTGCCATGAACGTCGTCATCACACAGTTTCTGTTCGCTGCATCACTGGATGTATGACGTCATTATTTTGCATCCACTTCAATGAAATAAGTGATGTATGGAAAGTCTCTTAAAAGTGTCAGAAAGTAAAGATTTCTCACAGCAATTTTAGTACATTTTTTGATCTCCTTAACCCTCTGAGACCCACAATAGGCCCGCTTCAGTCTTTGTTAGGGGGTCCAGGGATCTTTAGGGGGTCTAGGGAGTCTGTACGGGGTCCAGGGAGTCTTTAGGGGGTCCAGGGGTCTTTGGGGGATCCAGGGAGTCTTTAGGGGGAGATAACAGGTCAGCAGTAGATGTCACATAGAAGTGGTGAACATCATCTGAAAGCTGGAAACCTGGAGATTAATGTGAGATGCTGCTCAGTACTGTGGTCAAGTTGTTGTAGTCATGAATCAGAAGTGTTTAGAGCATAATGACAGAAGTATCTGACGTCCATCCTCAGGCTCTATTATGTCTCATCACTTGTTGCAGCAATTTTTGGGTTGATACCATTTGTTACACAGATTTGGTGCTAAACTTAACCATTTTGATCTATCGACAATTGACAAAAATGATCAATAACCCCCTAAAAAATACCACATTAGACACCAAGACCTTGAGGAACTCCACAGAAAAAGTCACACTGTGATTTGGGATTAAAAACTTTTCCAATTTTAGAGATTTCTGCATTTTTCATTGATTGGATATTGATCACAAGTGTTGTGTAAAGGTCTCAAAAAAAGTCACTGTAGCTAAGAAAGACCCCATCCTCTGAATGCTCTAGGTCTCTAGTTACCAGGATGTAGTAGTAGTAGTACTAGTAGTAGTAGTAGTAGTAGTAGTAGTAGTCAGTGTAGCTAGGAAAGCCATCCATCCTCTGAATGCTCTAGGTCTCTAGTTACCAGGATGTAGTAGTAGTAGTACTAGTAGTAGTAGTGGCTCCTCCTCTATCTCTGGCTCTTCTAGTAGTAGTAGTAGTCAGTGTAGCTAGGAAAGCCATCCATCCTCTGAATGCTCTAGGTCTCTAGTTACCAGGATGTAGTAGTAGTAGTAGTAGTAGTAGTAGTAGTAGTAGCTAGGAAAGACCCTATCCTCTTAGTGTAGTAGTAGTAGTAGTAGTAGTATAGTAGAGAGAGTCAGTGTAGCTAGGAAAGCCATCCATCCTCTGAATGCTCTAGGTCTCTAGTTACCAGGATGTAGTAGTAGTAGAAGTAGTAGGTGATTTTCCTTTGTAGTTGTTGCTCTCGCAGTAGTAGTAGTAGTAGTAGTTGTAGTAGTAGAGGCTGTGATTATCCTTAGTAGTAGTAGCACTACATTAGTAGTAGTAGCAGTAGTAGTAGTCGTAGTGTGTAGTAGGCTGTTATTATCCTATTAGTAGTAGTAGTAGTAGTAGTAGCAGTAGTAGTAGTAGCAGTAGTAGTAGTAGTAGTAGTAGTAGAGGCTGTGATTATCCTAGAGGTAGTAGTAGTAGTAGTAGTAGTAGTAGTAGTAGTAGTCAGTGTAGCTAGGAAAGACCCCATCCTCTAATCTCAGGTCTCTAGACCAGGAGAGAGAGAGAGAGAGTAGTAGATTATTATCCTAGAGGAGAGAGACAAGTAGAGCAGAGAGAGAGTAGAGAGAGAGTGGAGAGAGAGGCTGGATATCAAGAGAGAGAGAGAGAAAGAGAGAAATAGAGAGAGAGAGAGAGAGGCTGGATTATCCTAGAGGAGAGAGAGAGAGAGAGAGAGATAGAGAGAGTATACAATGGAATCCTAGGGTAGTAGTAGTAGTAGTAGTAGTAGTGGTAGTAGGAGTAGTAGTAGTAGCAGTAGTAGTAGTCGTAGTGGTAGTAGTAGAGGCTGTGATTATCCTAGAGGTAGTAGTAGCACTAGCAGTAGTAGCAGTAGTAGTAGTAGTAGTACCTAGAGGTCACCACAGGTCATTTTATACAGTGATCAATGAAATGGCTCCTATGGGGACTAACATCATCACACATGAATCCAGGTGGACTCATTGATCCACCAGAGTCTCAGCTTTACACTGAGACCCAGTTTATGGGATTCAAAGACTGTATCTGCATGTGATCATCATAAAGTGGGCATGTCTGTAAAGGGGAGACTGGTGGGGACCCAGAGAACCCATTTACATCCACACATCTGGAGGTCAGAGGTCAAGGGACCCCTTTGAAAATGGACAATAGTTTTTCCTCGCCTAAGTTTAGCCTAAATTTGGAGCTTTATTTAACCTCCTTCATAACAAGCTAGTCTGGATTCATCAGCTTTATAGTTTAATGTGATACCAGTATCTTCCCCCGAGCTTTAAAACTGAACCTGTTACGTCTGAAAGATCGACTGCGTTAACGTGTTAAAGAAATTAGTGGCGTTATCACGTGTTCACTGTGCTGAAGCCTTGTTAAAGACGTGGGAGAATATGAAGTACTGTGTTAGTTCTACAGTACGGTCCAGCAGTGCCATGTGAACACAACAGCTCAGGGGTCATCAGGGGTCCAGGTCTCAGAGGGCAGTCACACACTACAGATTAAAACCCCTCCCATGACCTGCCATACCCACACGCCTATATGTGTGTTGCTGTGTGTGCGTCATGTCGTCAGTTAAAGGAAATGATGCCTGATTTCCATCCTCGCTCTAATATAACCTGATGTTTGTGAAAACAGCTCCTCTGGTTGTATTAGTGTAATAAAGTCAGTGAGTTCCAGCGTTGGGTCTCATGTGCCTCTGTAATCCTTCTCCCCACTCGTCCCCCTCCTCTTAAGGAGCACGGGATCCTCAGAGCTTTCACTTCCCTCTGGACTGAAACACTCAGAGGGACCTGATGGACGCCCTACATTATAAACTGCTAAAGACGGTGATTTTTATTGTCCTACAGTCTCAACTGAACTGAAAACATCATACTTAAAATACGAAAAAACTTCCACTTTAAATCACCTTTAAAACTGAGCACATGTATAGCTCACAATTAGGGAAGTTAATAATTAACCGTTAAACCGCTAACTGGCATTAAGCATTTAAAACTCAGAGGAGCGTCTCGGCACTTTAAGGAGAAAAGCTGGTCCACCTTAAGAGATCCAGGAAGTTGGCTCTGGACTTCCAGCTGAGGAGTTGTAGCTTGTAGCCTCGTAGCATTTATTCACCAACAAATAAACTGAACACACACTGTCTGCTACAGCTACGTTCACAGCTGTAACACCACCAACAAACACACACTGACCACCACACACACACACACGGTCTGTCGGAAACTAGCTGAAGTTACACTACAGCGAGAACGAAGCCACCGGCAACGCTAGCAGCTGTTAAAGTAACACAAACACACACTGTTTGTCAGATAATCGCTATCGTTAATCCCGGCAGACACACAGCTGACAACCTGCTAAACTAAATGTGGTGGACACTTTTACTGGGAAAGAGGCTGCATGTCCACGACACTGAACGCAGCACCGTGGCTGCTACAGTAACTCTCCTGATGGTGAACTGCAGACACTGAACGCAGCACCGTGACTGCTATGGTGACTCTCCTGATGGTGAACTGGAGACAGTGAACGCAGCACTATGGCTGCTACAGTGACTCTCCTGATGGTGAACTGCGGACACTGAACACAGCACCGTGACTGCTATGGTGACTCTCCTGATGGTGAACTGGAGACAGTGAACGCAGCACCGTGGCTGCTACAGTAACTCTCCTGATGGTGAACTGCAGACAGTGAACGCAGCACCGTGGCTGCTACAGTAGCTCTCCTGATGGTGAACTGCAGACAGTGAACGCAGCACCGTGGCTGCTACAGTAACTCTCCTGATGGTGAACTGCAGACAGTGAACGCAGCACTGCGGCTGCTACAGTGAATATTCAGACAGACCTCAGTTTCAGTGCATTTCCGCCTGTGTAAATATATATTTGACCAATGAAATCCTTTGTTCCAACTGACCGCCATCATTCTGCGTAACAATTAACCGTGTGCTCCTGTTTGTTGCATGGAGAGTGTGTACTTTCGAGGCCTTGAAACAAACTATCTTTCCCTTTGGGACAATAAATGTCAGCGTTGTGTGTCACGCTGTTGTAATAACAAGCATGTTAGCAGCATGCAGAAAAGCACAGATTCAGGGCTGTAAACAGAGGCAGCAGTGAGGAGAGCGAAGCAGGGCTGGGCTCGCAACCACAACCACCGACTGTAACCGCCGCTGCTATAAAAACCTTGAAGGGTCACCACACAGATACGAGCAGCCTGCAGGCAGCGCACAGATGCAGATAATAACACGGTGCAGCCAGAGGATGGTGTTTATAGTCTGAGAAAGCTCATAAAACCAGAACGCTGACACTCAGATCCACTACAGAGAGCAGAAACACACAATACGCTAATTGTTTTTATAATGATTATAATGACAGTGCATAAGAAGTTAAGTGATGTTATTTACACTGTAAATATATATATATATATAGAGAGAGAGACAGAGAGATGAGGACTCACGCATTGCAGTAGGGTTTCTTGTCGTAGCCTTTGTAGTTCTTCATGTTCAGGGTCATCTTACAAACCTCGCAGTGGAAACATCCTTTATGCCAGTTCTGGAGAAAAAACACACACATCACTATTAGATTTAAGGGGTCAGTGTAGACCTGCATGAGACGCTTTCATATTCCAGACTTTTGACATAAATAAATCTCCTCTCAGGATCCACGTATTTGGTGTAGCCATAAAAAAAACAAACAACATCAGTCAGCCACCACCGTTTGGCCCCTACGAAAACTTGGGGTCCACAAGGAAGAGCTGGAAAACGTTGCTGGGGAGAGGGACGTCTGGAGTTCCCCGATAAGCCAAGTGGGCGTGTCGGTTAAGGGTGAGACTGGTGGGTACCCACAGAACCCTTTTCATTCACATATGTTGGGGTCAAAGGTCACAGCATGATCTGGTTGGTACCAACGGATTCCTTAGTTTTTTAGTTTCATGTGGTATCAGTATCTTCCCTCTAACGGCGGCCGGGCCACATGGTTTTGGTTAAGTTCTGACTCCTTGTAGCTGTATGTTTTGGCGTATGGGAGCCCCACCGGGATGCTTCGACGTCTCCTACGACCGGTTATCACGTGACTGAAATCCCTTACTTAGGTCACATGATAACAACTATGCCATCTCCATGACAACTGAACTCTGAGATGTGGCTGAAAGCTTTAGAAACACCAAGTGAGTGAACTCTTTGTCCAACAGCCGTCTCCAAGGTCACCATCGAACCTTCAAAGCTCTACTTTTTGTTGTGTCGGCCTCCGCCGCTCAGCGCCGCGACGTTTCTGCACAAAAAAAAAAAAAGCCCGTCGATCAACCAGCATGGGCGGGGCTGGGAGCCGTTCGCCTTCTGTTGATGCAGTTTGACAGCGAGCGTTCAGAACTAAATATAAGTAGAGTAGGAGGCTGGATGAAAACGTGACAGACCGCAGAGCGAAAACTGGACTCAGTCAGTTTGCTGCCAAACATTTGCTTGTTCAGATCACCCTCCATCTGTCCTGCATTAGGATTATTCAAATCCTTAGACAGCAAATCGGCACTAAATTATGTGTTTGACTTGTTAATATGGTCATATGTCCTCTATGTTAATCCTGTGCTTGGTTTCAAAGAACGAGCATGATGTATCCACATGCAAATCCACTAGACAGGAGAGTGATTCTTAGTTAAATATTCATGCTGGTATCTACTGCAAGTCCCTTCGGTGTCTTTATCACGTCTTAACAACGCAGTTTAAGAGGTCTTCATTAACCCCCTGAGAGCCAACATTACTGTTTCAGAGGCTGCAGCAGTCTAGAGTGAAAGTACAGATACCACATGAAAAATATAGAAATATACACTATAGAAAACCTAAAGAAACCACTGCTACCAATCATGTCATACTAGAGACAGTGAAGGCAGCACCGTGGCTGCTACAGTAACTCTCCTGACAGTGAACTGGAGACAGTAAACGCAGCACCGTGGCTGCTACAGTAACTCTCCTGACGGTGAACTGGAGACAGTGAACGCAGCACCGTGGCTGCTACAGTAACTCTCCTGACTGTGAACGCAGCACCGTGGCTGTTACAGTAACTCTACTGACGGTGAACTGGAGACAGTGAACGCAACACCGTGGCTGCTACAGTAACTCTCCTGACGGTGAACTGGAGACAGTGAACGCAACACCGTGGCTGCTACAGTAACTCTCCTGACTGTGAACGCAGCACCGTGGCTGTTACAGTAACTCTACTGACAGTGAACTGGAGACAGTGAATGCAGCACCGTGGCTGCTACAGTAACTCTCCTGACAGTGAACTGGAGACAGTAAACGCAGCACCGTGGCTGCTACAGTAACTCTCCTGACGGTGAACTGGAGACAGTGAACGCAGCACCGTGGCTGCTACAGTAACTCTCCTGACGGTGAACTGGAGACAGTGAACGCAGCACCGTGGCTGTTACAGTAACTCTCCTGACAGTGAACTGGAGACAGTGAACGCAGCACCGTGGCTGCTACAGTAACTCTCCTGACGGTGAACTGGAGACAGTGAACGCAGCACCGTGGCTGCTACAGTAACTCTCCTGACAGTGAACTGGAGACAGTGAACGCAGCACCGTGGCTGTTACAGTAACTCTCCTGATGGTGAGCTGGAGGCAGTGAACGCAGCACCGTGGCTGCTACAGTAACTGTCCTGACAGTGAACTGGAGACAGTGAACGCAGCACCGTGGCTGCTACAGTAACTCTCCTGACAGTGAACTGGAGACAGTGAACGCAGCACCGTGGCTGCTACAGTAACTCTCCTGACAGTGAACTGGAGACAGTGAACGCAGCACCGTGGCTGCTACAGTAACTCTCCTGACGGTGAACTGGAGACAGTGAACGCAGCACCGTGGCTGTTACAGTAACTCTCCTGACAGTGAACTGGAGACAGTGAACGCAGCACCGTGGCTGCTACAGTAACTCTCCTGACGGTGAACTGGAGACAGTGAACGCAGCACCGTGGCTGCTACAGTAACTCTCCTGACGGTGAACTGGAGACAGTGAACGCAGCACCGTGGCTGTTACAGTAACTCTCCTGATGGTGAGCTGGAGGCAGTGAACGCAGCACCGTGGCTGCTACAGTAACTGTCCTGACAGTGAACTGGAGACAGTGAACGCAGCACCGTGGCTGCTACAGTAACTCTCCTGACAGTGAACTGGAGACAGTGAACGCAGCACCGTGGCTGCTACAGTAACTCTCCTGACAGTGAACTGGAGACAGTGAACGCAGCACCGTGGCTGCTACAGTAACTCTCCTGACGGTGAACTGGAGACAGTGAACGCAGCACCGTGGCTGTTACAGTAACTCTCCTGATGGTGAGCTGGAGGCAGTGAACGCAGCACCGTGGCTGCTACAGTAACTGTCCTGACAGTGAACTGGAGACAGTGAACGCAGCACCGTGGCTGCTACAGTAACTCTCCTGATGGTGAGCTGGAGGCAGTGAACGCAGCACCGTGGCTGCTACAGTAACTCTCCTGACAGTGAACTGGAGACAGTGAACGCAGCACCGTGGCTGCTACAGTAACTCTCCTGACAGTGAACTGGAGACAGTGAACGCAGCACCGTGGCTGCTACAGTAACTCTCCTGACAGTGAACTGGAGACAGCATTTGAACATTTGAATTGATTGACAACCCTTAAAAAACACATCGGCATACTGAAACCTGGAAAACTAACTTATTAGCTTTTATTCTCAGTTGAATTATTCTCAGTTGGGGGGCGGCAGTAGCTCAGTCTGTAGGGAGTTGGCTTGGGAACCGGAGGGTCACCGGTTCAAGTCCCGACATGGACCAAGAACTGAGTGTGAACTGGTAGCTGGAGAGGTGCCAGTTTACCTCTTGGGCACTGCCGAGGTGCCCCTGAGCAAGGCACCAAACCCCCAACTGCTCGGGGCGCTTGTCAGGAGCAGCCCCCTCACTCTGACATCTCTCCATTAATGCATGTATGTGTGTTTCAGGTCTGCATGTACCATGTATGAGTTTAACAGAGTGTAAATTGAATTTCCCCATTGTGGGACTAATAAAGGTAGATCTTCTTCTTCTTCTTGAAATGTGGGCTTGTTGTCTTCATAGCTAAAATGTAAAAGTGACACGTGGTCTGATTAAACAGGCGTTTGTAAAAGACAGCTGGGAAGTCCTTGGATGGACAAATTATTTTTCTTTTTCTCTCTCTTTTTCTCCATATACTTCTTTGTTTGTTTGCCAGCCTCCTCCTCTCTACATCGCTGTTCCAGCTCTCTTCATCTATTGTTCTCTCTTCTAACAAGTCATGTCAGCTGAATGTAAATTTGGGCTTTATTGGTTTTAACAAACTGGATCTTGACTCTGAATGATAATACTGATATTTTTAGTTCACTGTAACAGTCAACAAACAGTATTTGGTGCAGCTCTGTGAAGTGGGAGTCTTTTATTATGAAAGGTGGGAGCTAATATCATGTGCGGTGCCTACATGCTGTTGTGTCATCTGATGCCTCATAGGACAGACAGTGAACGCACGAGAACGCCCAAGATTACTTAATAATTTATCATCGTTATGTAGCCCACTATTAGACGTGTTGCCGTGCCAACACAGGAATCAACATTTACTTTTCTGTAGACCGTTTTACAGCCGACGTCAGCAAAAATATGTCTGAGCATGTTGCCGTTTTTACAATCATTTATATACTATCACTTTACCTCTATATACTATCGCTTTACATTTATATACCGTCACTTTACCTCTATATACTATCGCTTTACATTTATATACTGTCACTTTACCTCTATATACTATCGCTTTACATTTATATACTGTCACTTTACCTCTATATACTATCGCTTTACATTTATAACCACTTACCAAACATCCTTTACATTTATATCTTCACTTTACCTCTATATACTATCGCTTTACATTTATATACTGTCACTTTACCTCTATATACTATCCCTTTACATTTATATACTGTCACTTTACCTCTATATAGTATCGCTTTACCTCTATATACTATCGCTTTACATTTATATACTGTCACTTTACCTCTATATACTATCCCTTTACATTTATATACTGTCACTTTACCTCTATATACTTTCGCTTTACATTTACATACTGTCACTTTACCTCTATATAGTATCGCTTTACATTTACATACTGTCACTTTACCTCTATATACTATCCCTTTACATTTATATACTGTCACTTTACCTCTATATAGTATCGCTTTACATTTATATACCGTCACTTTACCTCTATATACTATCGCTTTACATTTATATACTGTCACTTTACCTCTATATACTATCGCTTTACCTCTATATACTATCGCTTTACATTTATATACCGTCACTTTACCTCTATATACTATCGCTTTACATTTATATACCGTCACTTTACCTCTATATACTATCCCTTTACGTTTATATACCGTCACTTTACCTCTATATACTATCCCTTTACATTTATATACTGTCACTTTACCTCTATATAGTATCGCTTTACATTTATATACCGTCACTTTACCTCTATATACTATCGCTTTACATTTATATACTGTCACTTTACCTCTATATACTATCGCTTTACCTCTATATACTATCGCTTTACATTTATATACTGTCACTTTACCTCTATATACTATTGCTTTACATTTATATACTGTCACTTTACCTCTATATACTGTCACTTTACCTCTATATACTATCGCTTTACATTTATATACTGTCACTTTACCTCTATGTACTATCGCTTTACCTCTATATACTATCGCTTTACATTTATATACTCTCACTTTACCTCTATATACTATCGCTTTACCTCTATATACTATCGCTTTACATTTATATACCGTCACTTTACCTCTATATACTATCGCTTTACATTTATATACCGTCACTTTACCTCTATATACTATCCCTTTACATTTATATACTGTCACTTTACCTCTATATACTATCGCTTTACCTCTATATACTATCCCTTTACATTTATATACTATCCCTTTGCCTTTATATAATGTCACTTTACCTCTATATACTATCGCTTTACCTCTATATAGTATCGCTTTACATTTATATACTGTCACTTTACCTCTATATACTATCGCTTTACCTTTATATACTGTCACTTTACCTCTATATACTATCACTTTACCTTTATATAATGTCCCTTTACCTCTATATACTATCGCTTTACCTCTATATACTATCGCTTTACATTTATATACTATCACTTGACCTTTATATACTGTCACATTACCTCTATATACTATCACTTTACTTTTATTTACTGTCACTTTACCTTTATATAATGTCACTTTACCTCTATATACTATCGCTTTACCTTTATATACTGTCACTTTACCTCTATATACTGTCGCTTTACCTTTATATACTGTCACTTTACACTCTATATACTGTCGTTTTACCTCTATATACTGTTGCTTTACCTCTATATACTATCGCTTTACCTTTATATACTGTCACTTTACCTCTATATACTATCACTTTACCTTTATATAATGTCCCTTTACCTCTATATACTATCGCTTTACCTCTATATACTATCGCTTTACATTTATATACTATCACTTGACCTTTATATACTGTCACATTACCTCTATATACTATCGCTTGACCTCTATATACTATCGCTTTACTTTTATTTACTGTCACTTTACCTTTATATAATGTCACTTTACCTCTATATACTATCGCTTTACCTTTATATACTGTCACTTTACCTCTATATACTGTTGCTTTACCTTTATATACTGTCACTTTACCTCTATATACTGTCGCTTTACCTCTATATACTATTGCTTTACCTTTATATACTGTCACTTTACCTCTATATACTATCTCTTTACCTTTATATACTGTCACTTTACCACTATATACTATCTCTTTACCTTTATATACTGTCACTTTACCACTATATACTATCGCTTTACCTTTATATACTGTCACTTTACCTCTATATACTATCGCTTTACCTCTATATACTGTCACTTTACCTCTATATACTATCCCTTTGCCTTTATATACTGTCACTTTACCTCTATATACTATCGCTTTACCTTCATATACTGTCATGTTACCTTTGCATACTGTCACTTTACCTTCATATAATTTCAAATTACCTTTATATACTGTCACTTTACTTAATACACGGTCACTTCCTGTTGTTCATTTTGTAATTACTGTACAGCAGTTTGGCACAATTATATATCATTTTATATTTTATATGCCTTGTATATCAGTAAATTTTAAGTTTGGCGCTACTTTCTGCCTTAGATGCTGATTTCTTTGACATATTTAATGAGCATTGTTGGAGGGAGCCTGCGGAGTCAGATGCTTCACTCTACTTGTTGTATGATCATAAATAACTTGAACAAACAAGTTGAGACCTGGTGATCCACCTCCGGTTTGAACTCGGATTAGAAAATGCAGAGTAAACAGCCCTGAGTGATGCTGGGGGGTCTGGTCTACAGAGCGCTCACCTTGTCCAGGCAGCTGACTTTCTCCGTCGGGTAGACGATCTTCCCACAGCGGGCACACTGGGGGTTCATCCTCCAAACCGCCGCTGTGCTCCACCGGCTAGAGTCCACTTGTTAAACGGCAGGTGTAGTTAATGTCGTCCAGAGAGTCCCAGATGTCCCCACAACGAGCCTCTGCAACCGGCGACACCGTCAACAAAGTGGAAAAGCTGGACAATCTACCGGAGCGACGGCGGCTCTGCTCCCTCAGTCAGCGGCTCACCGTCCGGTGTGAGGGCTGGATGCTGCGCTGCTGGGACCGAGCGCTCCGTCGGAGACAAGCTAGCAGCAGTTAGCACGAAGGAAACCGGACGTTACCAGGGACAAAACAGGAAGCGGCTTTATGTTACCTTCAAAATAAAACACAATGACACAAAATAATCGCATCAAATCTATAAAATAAAACAAAATTTGAATTTAAATGTAAGAATTGAATATTGACATTCCCCTATATAAAGTTACAATGACTGTTTTTTTTTAAAATATTATTATTATTTTAATATGGGGTTTATCTTAGCTGTGTCCACCAACAGGATTAGCTTGTAAATAGCTCTTTACCTTTAGTGTTATTAAAATAACACAAAACAATGCAACGAAGTGGAAACAATGAAATTAAATGAAACTAAATATATATATATATATATATATATATATATATATATATATATATATATAGATATAGATGCGTCGATTAGCTGATGAATCAAATACTTCAGATGAAAAATGAATCCACATTTCTTTAGTTATATAATCTGTCAGTCCTAATTATTTAAGTAAAAATGTCAAACATTTGAGCATCCAGATTCAATAACATAAAATGGAAAAAATGAAGCTATTAAAACAAAAAATACTAGAGCTGTAGTGATCAGTTGATTAATCAATAACATGCATTTCTTTTAAAAATATCATCTGCAAATCATCAATTTTAAACATTTAAAACAAAAATTTGATGCTGTTAGGTTCTCAAATGAAAGTTTATGTAAGAATCTGCTGCTTTTCAGTCAAAACGTTTAGATTATAATGAAAATAATATATTCACTCAATTACTGTTGATATCCCCCCCTATAATCCATTAATACACAGAATAAATTATTACAAAAAAGATGAAAAATTTCAGACAAACAAAATCAAATATAATAAGATGAACCAGATATAATAATAATAATAATAGTAATATAAACACATACATAAATGTATACATGATTAAAGGAAAACAAAACATTTTTCATCTTTTTTGTTAAAGAAACAAATAGACAAACAACATCAAGTATAATAAGATAATCTCCATAATAATAATAATAATAATAAATAAAAATGCATATATAATTACAGGAAAAGATGTTTCATCTTTTTTGTTAAGGACACAAACAGACAAATAATCCCATATTAAAACGTTACTACTACAATTACTATTAATAATATTAAAAAAACAGACATAAAACAACAACAATAGACAAGGTGTGTATCTGTATGTGTGCGGCAGCTTAGAGTAAACACATTTTATCACAAATGATGGAAACAAACCAAACTAGTATGTCACAGCTGCTCCAGCTGATATTAACGAGCGGGTGTCATAAATCATCCTCATCTCACACAAAACATTTTTAAACAAATGTGGCCGATATGTACCGAGCAGCATATTTTACATCTGTAAAATACAAACAGATCAACGTGTCAGTGCTCCATCTGTTTAATGCAAACAGCCTCTAAATCAAACAGATCTTATTATGGTTTATGGTCTATTTATGTATTATATAGTTTTATATTTATGGTCTTATTACTGAACAACATGTGTGCTGAGAACACTATTATGTGATTGAACACAAAATATATCTCATGCTTCTTCTTGCACTGTTAACATATCTAAACATCTTTTACTGTTCATTTTTAATTATTAATATTTTTATCTTTTTTGTGACATCCTGCTTAATGAGATAGTCATGACTCATGTTATGTTTCACTGTGACCATTAATAAGCAAATGCCTCCCCCTGCTGGTTCATGAAAGTGTATAATCAATTAAATAGTCCTTAGTTAGGCAAACTAAGATAAGATCAGTTAACGTACAAATAAGCCTTTCTTGATCCTCTGGAGGGACATGAAGTGCATTTAATAATATGAATTAATAATAAAGTAAAAAGTAAATGAGAGCAGCATTTTACCTGCAGCACCTTAAAGGCTGCATTCATCATTGTTTTTTACAGAAAGCGGCAGCATAACTTACAGAAGTTAAAGTTTAGTTAAGTCAAATTAAATAACAAAAGTGCTAAAATCAAACAACAAACTTTGCTGTGCAGTGCTTGACAAATACATAAACTGTGTTATTACCCATCTTAACGTGAAAAATAATGACTAATTAATGTGATTTGATAAAACTTATGGAGCATTTTATGGGTCGAAACACCTTTCCTCGTGTCCCACAACTGTGGTGTCAATACTGTAATGTGAAAAATGAGTTAACAAATAATATAATAATAATAATAATCTTATTTGTACAGCACTTTTCAAACCCAAAGCTCAAAGTGGTTTCCAAGGAAAAATACAACATAGACAACAGAATATAATGAAGCATAAATAATGAAATAAAAACAATAGAATAGGTAAATACAGAAACATGCACATACATAATTGATTAACTACATATGCACATAGATCACCACACAAACATATACAGACTCAGATATATGTTATTATTTCAAATGGACTTTGAAATAATGTCAGGGGGTGTCCTATCTTTTTTTCCTGAGGGCCACATATTGAAAAATACAGGCAGGACTGGGCCACTCAGTAGACGTGAGGTACGCTGCCTCACTTCTAATGCACTAATATCGGTAAAATCAATCAAATGCAGGTAAATTACGGTTGATAATTGAACATGTTATTCTCATTTTATTTTCAGCTCATTCTGTCAGTGACAGCCTCAGATTGGTTAGTAGGATGCTGATCCCTCTTCATTGTCCTGTATGAAGGGAGACACAACAAGAGAAACAGGGGATGTGGATATTTCAAGCTTGTTACACAAATGAATAATTGGACTTGTTAACACATCAACTAATACTTGTTAAAATATATCATCAACTTTCAGTGAATTAATGAAGTAATTGGGCTTATTAACACATGAAAACTGTGTATATCTCTAACTCACCTGTAATGGGAAGCCTGTTGCGCCCAGTGGGAGCAGCGATGCTGCTCTCTGGTCTGAAGGATAGCTGGCAGGTCAGGAGGAAATCTGGTGGTTGAGATGCGAAGGACGTCACGGAGATGGCTGTCGGTCGTTCTGCTTCTCAGTCTGCTGTTGTTCAGCGTTAACAGAGAAAACGTCTGCTCACAGGTGTATGCTGAGCCCAACAGACTCATCATTCGTTTTGCCTGGCGTCTCATCAGAGGAAACTTTTCCAGGCTCCGGTAGAGGTCCGGTAGGGAGAGAAGCTGATGCTGATTCTTCAGATAGGAAGAATCGGGCCGTAGTTTGGACGCCCTACTTTACAGCATATTATAATTATTTATTTGTTTACAATAGAGCTGTCAATCAATTTATTTTAAATGACAATTACCATTGGAACAACAGAGAAATAATCCACCAAACACTGATTTACAAACTTTCTTCTTATGAGTTTATGTTCAGGTTTGAGTACCTTGTACCAGCGTTCACCCTCTCCTCCACCAGCTTTACGTCAGACACTGAGAACCCAATATATATCAGATCTTTGCTGTCTGCTATGCTACTTGTCATCTGACATGGTTGGAAAGCCTGTTTATCTCCCTTCACTATGGTGTCCACCTTGTAAGGATCATGTATTAGTGGGATGAGCAGCACAGCTGATTATGTTGGCAGCGCCCAGGTGAAACTAGCCAAAATTCTCTGCCAGTGATAAACCGAGTCTTCTACCTGTTTTCAGCTTTTTCAAAACCAACATGGCTCAGAATTTAGTTTAAATACAAAACTCACCTCCTCTCTGTCATCAGGTGGGTTCACACAAAGAGCTGCTATTGTCTACGTTATTGTTATCAGATCTAGATGTAAATACCTGGAAATAGAAGCTGAAATACTGATCTCCTGTCTCATATTGATCGTTTGATGTCAGACTTAAATGTTTTCAGTGTTCAGCAGAAATAAAGGAGTCGGCCTCATTGTTCAAATACTTTTAGAGGAGACTACAAATGATAAAACACAAAATAAAGTCACTGGAGTTGCATGAATATCAAGTTTAACCATGTTGAAGTCGCACTGATAATATCACAACAAAAACGATATAAAACAGCCGGTTCCTTCAGGGTGTGATTTCTAATTTTCGCCTCTCATCATTCCGGTGACTTTAACCTCCAGGCGTTAGCATCGTTAGCATCGTTAGCTGCTAGCTGCTAGCTAGCTAGCACTCACCTCTTAACTCTCCTCTTAACTCACCTCTTAACTCACAGCTAATCCAGGTCTTTCTGTTGCTTTCCTCCAGTCTCCCCCCTTTTCCTCTCGTCCTCCATACGTCTTTATTATCCGTTTAAATCAGCGTAGCAGGTGGCTGTTTGGGTCAGTTCGTAGGCGGGACGGCAGCGCAGGACGTCCGGGTCTGAGCGTCCTCCATCGTGGGCGTCGACCTTCCTCTTCACCGTAAAGGCGTAAATCCATGAAAATAAACCACTTTCACAAAACAGCAGCTGTCTGGATCGATCAATAATATTTCCACAAAGCAGAAGTGTCCAGTTTCCTCTTAAAAAGCCAAAAATCCCTCCACATCTTCAGACTGTGGGGCCAGAGCTCCCGCCCGAGCGGCTCCGTTTGTTTACGTCCGCCATCTTTGTTTTTCCGTGACCTCTCCGTGACCTTTAAAAAACGTCAATAAACTTTATCAATAATTCACACAAACAGACAAAAAGTATTAAAACCGATTAAAAGCTCATCAGCCAAGTCAACAATTTAACTGAAAACAAAAAAATAAATATTATTATTATTATTATTATTTAGATAATTAAAGTGAGAAAATGAAATATAGGACATGCGGTACTGTTCCGATAATAAGATAAGATAAGATAAGATAAGATAAGATAAGATAAGATAAGATCTTAAGGGAAATTCTGGTGTCATAGCAGCATCAACAACATACAGATGAATACAATATAGTAAAAAGTAAAAGAAAAGGTGCAATGAAAGAAACTGACAATAACCTCCAGTCAGTTGGTTAAAAAACGCTAGTTCTTACTACCATGTGATAAAATAAATGTAAAATCAATTTATATACGTTTCACTTGCTCATTCACTTTTAAGTCCTTGTCCTCATTTTCGAGCGGTGGACATTTACACAAGTACTGTAGAAAAACTGTAGTACTTGTACTTTACTTGGATATTAACCCTTTATGTTGCTTCATTCTTCTGCTCCACTGACAGCTTTAGTTACTTTAGATTAATACAAAAGATAACAATACATATTATTATATTATTATTATTATTATTATTATATTTTTAGATTATAATAATCAATAAGGCTTTATTGGTCCCCAGCAGTGTATAAAGTAATATATGAAATATATATCAATAAAATAAAATAGCTTCACCTTCACCAGCTGCAGCATTATGGGATTTTTTTTTTCCTTTTTTGCAATTTTTTTTATTATTATTATTATCAGCATTAAACCCTCACTCAGAAGCTCACAGGTGTTGAATACAGTCCAACAGGATGGAGTCCTGGTCATTCAAACATCTCCACAGCTGAGAGTTAAAGACTCCATCCATCGTCAACTGCTTATCCCGTTAGGGGTCGCGGGGGGTCTGGAGCCGATCCCAGCTGGCATTGGGCGAAGGCGGGGTTCACCCTGGACAGGTCGCCAGTCCATCACAGGACACATAGAGACAGACAACATAGAGACAGACAACCATTCACACTCACATTCACACCTACGGGCAATTTAGAGTGATCAACTAACCTAAACAGCATGTCTTTGGACTGTGGGAGGAAGCCGGAGTACCCGGAGAAAACCCACGCTTACACGGGGAGAACATGCAAACTCCACACAGAAGAGCCGCAAGCTGGAATCGAACCTGCGACCCTCTTGCTGTGAGGCAACAGCGCTAACCACTGCACCACCGTGCAGCCCAAGTTAAAGACTCACCACCCAGTTATCCCACTTTATTTGCCCTCACAGCTTTCAGCTTGTAATAAAACAGCAGCATCTTCCATAAGAATGACACAGACAGGCGTCATTCATGTTGAAATCATTTCTTAAGGTGGACTCAAGTGATTTGTCTTGAGTATTTAAACACTATTTCAGACTTTTCAAGTTGCAGCGTTGCTGTTTTTTGCAGGCTGCATCAGTCACGTAAGCTTGTGCTGAGTTTTAAGATATTTGGTGCATTTTAACTGGAACATTAAGATGGTGGATTGCTCACTTTGCTTCTTAAATCAGGAGCTACAGACGTGACCTCTGACCCTGTGATCCATCTGGAAGTATGTCTCTGAATGCATCTTAATAGTACTGACATTCAGGTCATTTATGCAGGATGTGATATGACTAGTGTGCATGAAGAGGAAGCCTGGACATCTGTGTTCAGTGTTGAGTTCATTCACATAGGATGTGTTTCTGTTGGGGAGGTGCAGTTATCTCAGTGTTACCGGCACTCTGCTGCGATGCTTCACCCTCCAACACAGTAAGACCTGCAGCCCCAACAACCTGCAGTTTGCCACTTCACTCTTTAGCTTTTTAAACACATTTTTCTACGTAGATGCGTTTACTGACTCTGAGTTTCATCAGCTCAGCTCACGGTGAGACGACTGAAGCTGCAGATCGACTCAGACAATGAAGTAAAAACTGTCTGTTGGTCCACGTCATGTAGTCAACATATACCGTATACCAGTGATTCACCTTCAGAAGGAGCAGATGTTTGAGGAGTTCACATCAATCTGGTATTAATCAATAGACATTACCAGTAATATCACTGTTTATTACAGCAGCAGCTCCATTTGGAACCTCTTTTACATGCAACAGTGATTGTTTTATTGATCAGCTTCAGTGCTGAATCATAACAAATGAGACTGCTGACTGTTTGAAAACAGTCAGGATTGTATGAATATATGATTTAAGGGAACACTGGGATTAACTGAATATATTAGGATGTTTTTACTGTGATTATCCATCCATCCATCCATCCATCTCAACCGCTTATCCCGTTAGGCGCGGGGGGGCTGGAGCCGATCCCAGCTGGCATTGGGCGAAGGCAGGGTACACCCTGGACAGGTCGCCAGTCCATTAAAGGGAACACAGTGACAGACAACATATAGACAGACAACCATGCACGCTACATCCACACCTACGGGCAATTTAGAGCATGAATTAACCTAAACAGCATGTCTTTGATGGTGGGAGAAGCCGGAGTACCCGAAAAAACCCCCCCTTTCCCGGGGAGAACATGCAAACCCCACACAGAAGAGCCGCAAGCTGGAATCGAACCTGCGACCCTCTTGCTGTGAGGCGACAGCGCTAACCACTACACCACCGTGCAGCCCCTGTGATTATTTAACAGAATATATTATTAAACTTGTCAGTGTCCCACATTTCAGACACGACTGTCCCACATTAGAAAATCAGGATTTATTGAGTCAACTTGGCACTAAGAGTACTGATATGTCTACGCTTACGTGATATCTGTATTTTCTTTTTTGGTTTGATTAGGACGCATCCTGGTACTTCACACTGGTATTTTGTGTAGATTTACTGTTCTGGCTTCATATCACAATTTGTTCCAGAAGTCTGAAATTCAAAAATGTCCCACATTTAATACATGAACTGACTCTATATTTATGGTCTCTGTATTACAGTTCATTCATTTTATCACTACTGTACACGAGGCTGCTGTCACTGCATATTTTTTTATTTTATTGTATTTTAAACGTGTTATATTTCCTATATTTGAACTTGTCAGTCTCACGGCAGCCTGGCGGGTGGACCGGCGCCTCCTGCTTCCTGTGAGTGTGCGTGGAGCAGGTGTGAAGCAGGAGGTCGTGGGACTTCCTCTGGTGGCCTCCTCTCCTCCTGCAGGACCTCTGTCCTCCAGCAGGAGGCAGCACGACTCCACACCTGACGGCTGCTTCACCTCCAGGTGAGGAGCCTCCTTCGCTCCGTCCTCCTCCTCCTGTCTCCTCCCTTCCTTTCCTTCTCCCTGTAAACCGGTTCTAGTTGTGACACTGATCACTTCTATCGGTTCTATGTAGTTTTATTTGTCCGGTTTCCCTCCGAGTCACTGAAGTTTAGTCTGGTTCATCTGTGGACCGTCGACAGAGCTACGACTGACTGACTCATCATCAGCTTTCACTTATTCTCCTCCTCTTTTCTTCTTTCTGTCCCCAGTTTGATTTCAGGAAAAAATCAGGTCCAGATATTTGTATATATAATATAATATAATATAATATAATATAATATAATATAATATAATATAATATAATATTATAATATCTGCTTTTATTTGTTTGTTGGTGTTATTTGTATATTGGAGCAGCAGGAGTTTGTTTTTCTTCATAACTGTTTATTATTCTGTTTATTATTCTCAACACTGCAGAATTCTCTTTTAACCTCTTTTACTTACAAACCCAGTACTGAAAACCTCATAAAATACTGTGTTGGTGTTTTTTTCTGAGTAGTTTTTAAAAGACGAGGCCTTAACGCAACTAAAACACTCCTGTGATTGTTTGGGAATGATTTCAATATTTTAGTTACAAAATCATCACGTAGCACATATTTATAATATTTTTGACTTTTTAAAATTTTATTTACTTTGTTAATGATCTTATTTGTTATCATCTAAGTTTTAATTGATCATATTTCATTATTATAATAAAGCGATCTATTGATTTTCTGCTGATCACAGTGGTAGAATGTGATGATGAACAGCGTCAGTGTCGGGGCCGAAGGCTCCACTGTGTCCACATAGTCTCCTGTAGAGGATATCAGCAGGATTTTATAGACCGATTCACTTTCGAGAGCTAGAAAACCCGTTTGGCACACTTTGGGCATCCAGATGTCCAAATGGAGAGTCCTCCTGGTCCCGTCCTGACTAAAACCTCTGTAGAGTCTATGAGCTTTGAGTATTTCTGTCTGCTTTGGCTCAGCTGTAGTCGAGGAGCTGATGAATGAATCCAGTTCATCTCTGTGATAATGGTGTTATCCTCTGTCTAATCTAGAAAAGACTGTAGGAGAGGATAAAAATGTAAATGTTTCCTTTGGTTGATCCCAGTTTCCTCAGACATAGTAACAGTCACAGTGTTACTGACTCTGGGGATGAATCCTCTGAGGTCTCACCTATCCACAGAGACCAGGATCAGGCTGGTAGACCTGCTAGTTGTGGAGCTGTTCTGGGTTTATTTTGGGTCTGTTTGTCTCGGAGAACCAAACCTTCCTTTGGTTCGGTACATTTGTGGTCCAGCAGGAGGCCAATTTCCAACTTCAGTTTAAACATGCATTTGATTTCTTTGTCAGAATCAGTCAACAGCTGTTTGTCTTCACAACAGCAGACTAACATCTGGAACAAAACTCTTCTTCATCGTCACATCTGATGCTGGACTTCTGATCTGAAAGAAAAGTGACTCTGAGTTATTTAAAAAGCATTAATAAATAAAAACTAATCATCAACTAAAGGTCAGCATCAGGTCAGCAGCACTAGAGCTTTTTAAACAGCAGCAACATAAACTAGGCAGCACCATGTGAGGAAAATCTGCCATGTTCAATAACACTGATCAGTATTCCAATGATGATATGATTGACATGATAAATAAACAGATATTGAAGTGTTCATGTTAGCTATACTGATGTCATGTTCCTGTCCACCGTGTCCCAGTCTCTTTCCATTGGCCTTGATTTCTAGTGTGACAATTAACACAATGGAAGGAAATACACAATCGGCCTCATAACCTATTTCAACTGAACCGAGCGGTACAAACACCACCCGAACCGTGACTGGCGAACGGTTGTTTTTTTACCCAAACTAATATTTCTATTTTATTACATTAGAAGAGTCCAATGTTGTTGTGTCCAAATTGTCTCTTTGTCTCCTACAGAAGAAACAGTCCGGTGTCACTGATAAAAACGTTTTCCTGTCAGAAATCAAATTTCGGTTTTGAACTGATCTGTCTCACACACTGATCAGTTCATTATTTTCATGCATTATTGAAAAGTTGATTTTCTGTGTACCTTTTTTAAAATGACGCTTAACCCTGTGAGGGTAACGTTACTGTCTTTTAGAGGCTGCAGCAGGATCAGTTTTAAAGCTAAGGAATGTACTGGGACCATGTCTTACTGGTTAAATAACGCTCCAAAGTTGGGCTAAATTTTAGTGAGGAAAAACTATCGTCCATGTTCAAAGTGGTCTGTTGACCTCTGACCTCCAGATGTGTGGATGTAAATGGGTTCTCTGGGTCCCCACCAGTCTCCCCTTTACAGACATGCCCACTTTATGATGATCACATGCAGATACAGTCTTTGAATCCCATAAACTGGGTCTCAGTGTAAAGCTGAGACTCTGGTGGATCAATGAGTCCAGCTGGATTCATGTGTGATGATGTTAGTCCCCATAGGAGCCATTTCATTGATCACTGTATAAAATGACCTGTGGTGACCTCTAGGATACTACTACTACTACTACTACTACTACTACTGCTACTACTACTACTACTACTACTCCACCTCTAGGATAATCACAGCCTCATGAGTCTCACTCAATCCCTGCAGAAATCTCCAAATGTCAAAAGTTTTTTCCCAAATCTCAGCATGTTTTTTTCTGTGGTGTTCCTCAAGGTTTTGGTGTCTTAATGTGGTATTTTTGAGGGATTATTGATCATTTTTATCAATTCTCAATAGATAAAAATGGTTAAATTTAGCACAGTGTGGAACAAATGGTACCAACCCAACAATTGCTGCAGCAACTTATGAGACACAATAGAGCAGGAGGATGGACATCAGATAAGATAAGATAAGATAAGATAAGATAAGATGAACCTTTATTAATCCCTGGAGAGAAATTCAGGAATAGAAGATACTTCTGTCATCATGTTATAAACCCTTATGCACTTTCACTGTTTATTTAACTGAATTAATTCATGTTTATTAATTTTATTTATGACTAAAACAACTAGAACAACACTTTGTGGCATCTATTGTTGATCTGCTATCTCCCCCTAAAGACCCCCTGGACCCCCTAAAAGGACTAAAAGGGTTAAAAGAACCAGAAGACATAACACTGATGCTCCTTTTGATATTTCCTGATGATGTTTTTGAAGTATCTGCTCTGAACTTTCTCCTATTTGCTCTCATATCTCTAATGAAACCTGGAGAGGAGTGACAGCCCGAGACAAACGGGATTTAGGGCGTAACCTCGCGATACCCCCCCCCCCCCCCCTCTCTCTCTCCGTCCGCGTCCAGGGGGCGATCAAGCGGCGGGGATGATGGGAATCCGGCCGGGCAGCCCTACCAGCCGACCGACCTACAGACGCACCGAAACGCAGCCAAACACTCCGGTCTGACGGTAAAACTTCACACTTCTTTCCCTCCTTTTTAAATATTAATTTCTCCAAAAGAAAAACAAGAAATAACAATAAAAGCAACAGCTGGAGCCGCGACTTTTATTTTGGAGGCGCGCGTTTGTTTTAGTGTTTTTTTTCTGTTGTTAATGATCACACCTGAGAAGGATGAGAGGAAATTAAGACGCGCTGAGGTGGAGGAGTGTTTTACGGGATCGAGGGGGAGTAGCAGAGAGCCGGAGCCGCTCCCGGAGGATTAAGGCGGCTGAAGTTGGGAAGATGCCGGAGGAAGCGGAGCAGACGGAGTGAAGCTGCCCGGTGCGCACTGTGTCCTCCCCGGCTGGACTGGAGCGCGACAGTCCGCTCTGCTGCTGGAGGGACTCATTATCCCCCATCATTGTCGCCCTGCTTGGATGTAAAACGACAACTTCTTCTTCTTCTTCTTCTTCTTCTTCTTCTTCTTCTTCCGAGAGATTTGTATTCCAAACACTTTGTGTGTGGCGGAGTTGTGGCGCTCATGGATCGGCCACTTTGCGCCTCCTCTCCGGATGGGATCTGGCTGCTGTGAGCGGGGCGCGGCGGAGCGGCGATGGTGTGACAGCTAAACTAACCCGCAGCTTTTAACGCAGGAGTTTCACATGTGAGTACATGCGTTTCTTTACTATTATTATTATTATTATTATTATTATTATTATTATTATTATCATCGGTGCGTAAAGGTTGTGGTGCTCTTGTTGGCTGACCTTTGAGTTGATCCCGAGCAGGATAAACACCTGTGACGCTGACTCACAATTTCTGTCAACCATAAATATGTCATTTTATCATTTATGTCCCTCACGAAGTCAAACATAACAACTTGGCACCAACTGTCCGCCTGTTTCCAACCAACACGCAGACAAAACTGCGTCTGAAATGTGTCCAAGCGATGACAGCAGACCAAACTCTGTTATGAAAACGGCACATTTTCCCCATAAAATCTCCGGTAAAACTTTTCTTCCGTCAGCGCCTTGATGCTGAGTGGCTTTAGGAGACTCAGTCTGACACGTTTTAAAGCACATTTCTGTCTCCTGTGCGTCCCTGTTTGGAGCTACTTTCGCCCTCCGGAGACTCTGGTGTTCCCATGCAACCCTCGGCTCTTTATTAGCCGAGCCGAGCCGAGCCGAGCCACCACTTTCCATTAATTAACCTGTTCTCTGTTTATGTAATAAGAGGAGATGCATTTGGGGCTCTGGTGGCTGCTGGTTGTGTTTCTAATATTCCTGTAGTGTGATACTTTACAGGACTTCTGTTTCGTTACATTCCTGTAATATTCATGTAGTTTGTACTTATTCTTTATATTATACTAATATTTCAGTCACCTCTCAGTGCCATGGCCTTCTGTATATATGTGCTCCATGTCTTATGATATCAGTTTAATATTTGTGTATTATTCAGAGGAACCTGAGTGTGTTAACGGTGGAGTTATGATGCATTTATCTCGTCTGTGATATCTATAATATTTACTGATGCACCAACACAACGACAGATCAGATATCGAGCCGATACTGACTCAGATAGCTGGATTAGACACGAGTGACAATAAATGAATAAATAAATAGTAAAACATTTTAATTTCTGTTTAAGTTTTGACCAATTTGTTGCTGCATTTAAAAGATTTACACTTGAACTGTATTTTTTAAATTTCTTTTTAAAATATTTCTTATTGCAAATTACTTGTGAATTACACATCCACGGTATGTCCTGTATATTTACCTTTTTTTCTTGGATTTTACACTTTCATGAGTCATGATTTTAATAATAAATAATAATTAAAACAATAAAAATGTGTATTTATTTGTTACGGTTTTACAAAGCTCAGAAAGTGTATCAGTCAAGCCTGATAAATGTCAACACATAACAGACTGATCCCTGTCTACCACACGGCGAGGCGTTCAGCTCGGTGTCGGACCGGTACTCTATATCGGACCGGTACTCGGTATCAGACGATACCAGCGCCCAGGTATCGCCGCCGGGACTGAAAAAGTCGGATCAGTGCATCTCTAAACATCACTTTCCTAAGTTTTCCAAAAGTAAAATGAAATATTACAAATAAATACACATTTTTAAATTATTTTTTTATATTATTAATTATTATACTAAATCATACATCAGCAACTTGAAAAAAAAAAAACACACACATAAATAACACATTTTTTTCCTCAGTTATATGTGTACTAATTTTTCTATCTTATTCCTCTGTTCTGTTTGTACCACTGAAAATAAATAAAATAATTATAAAAAAATACAAGAAAAAAATGCTAAATATACTGGACATATTGTGTATAATTCATGAGTAGTTTGCAATAAATGTATTAAAAAACAGAAATAAAAGTGTAAAGTGTGGAGTGTAAACCTTTTTATTTCAGCCATAAGTTGGTCAAAACTTAAAGAGGAATTAAAATTTCAGCTTATAATGTATATTTTATATAAACATAGAAGTGAATTGAATGATGGGCCCTGTTGTCACCGATAGCAGAGTCAGTATCGGCCTGATATCGGATCTGTCAGGATGCAGCCACAGTAATATCCTCGTAGTGTTCCTATAATAGTTGTATGGCGTTTGCCGTGTGTGTTCAGCAGTGATTTAAATGTGCGTCCTACACTTCTGATGCACCGTGCGGTCGACTGGCTCGACTCGGGGCTTCCTGCATCAAATGAGGCTTTTGGTGGTAATGTTTTGTCAGTTAGTGTGTAAATATTCAAATGATTGTTGATTTATTCGGGATGCAAATGGTTTGATTTAATGTGAAGGTGCTGAGAAAAGAGGCGGGAGTGTGAGCGCCAAAACAAACAGAATATCAGTCCGACCTGCAGCTGCTGGGAGTTTCCTGCTGACCTTCGATGACCTTCCAGCTCCCAGATGAAAACTGTTATACCGTCTAACATTTTCTCTTCACATGCAGTTCCTCTGAATGCATCCTCTGCTGGTCTTGGTGTTGGAGTGGAGCTGGTCTTACCGTCAGGGTCGTCTTATATTTGGACCGTTGCTGAGTGTTTGGCTGCGCTGTGGGCATCCAGTCTGTTTGTGGCTTAATTGTTACACAGATAGTTCATAGTTAATCATGATTAATTACACATGTCTAATCAGTTGAAAACGAACCTCAAAAGGAGATCAGTCCAGTATTTAATCCTCTTATCAACATGTTAGTGGACTAATATGGTGCTTTATGTAAATGTATGTATATATTTATTATTGTAAATCAATAACAACACTAATCAATAACAGATATTGTCCAGAAACCCTCCCAGGTTCTGACTTTAGCATCAACAATCTGCTCCAATCAGAACATGACAAACTGCAGCCCAACAGGCAACAACAGCTGTCAGTGTGTCAGAGTGCTGACTTGACTAGGACTTGATCCAGACTGACTGGGACTATCAGAAAGTGGGCATGTCTGTAAAGGGGAGACTGGTGGGGACCCAGAGAACCCATTTACATCCACACATCTGGAGGTCAGAGGTCAAGTCTGGAGCCTCATTTAACCTCCTTCACTACCAGCTAGTCTGACCTGGTTGGTACTGATGGATCCATCAGGTTCTCTAGTTTCAGATGAGACCAGGATGTAGTAGTAGTAGTAGTAGTAGTAGTAGTAGTCTGACCTGGTTGGTACTGATGGATCCATCAGGTTCTCTAGTTTCAGATGAGACCAGGATGTAGTAGTAGTAGTAGTAGTAGTAGTAGTAGTCTGACCTGGTTGGTACTGATGGATCCATCAGGTTCTCTAGTTTCAGATGAGACCAGGATGTAGTAGTAGTAGTAGTAGTAGTAGTAGTAGTGTCTGACCTGGTTGGTACTGATGGATCCATCAGGTTCTCTAGTTTCAGATGAGACCAGGATGTTGTAGTAGTAGTAGTAGTAGTAGTAGTAGTAGTAGTCTGACCTGGTTGGTACTGATGGATCCATCAGGTTCTCTAGTTTCAGATGAGACCAGGATGTAGTAGTAGTAGTAGTAGTAGTAGTAGTAGTAGTAGTAGTCTGACCTGGTTGGTACTGATGGATCCATCAGGTTCTCTAGTTTCAGATGAGACCAGGATGTAGTAGTAGTAGTAGTAGTAGTAGTAGTAGTCTGACCTGGTTGGTACTGATGGATCCATCAGGTTCTCTAGTTTCAGATGAGACCAGGATGTAGTAGTAGTAGTAGTAGTAGTAGTAGTAGTAGTAGTCTGACCTGGTTGGTACTGATGGATCCATCAGGTTCTCTAGTTTCAGATGAGACCAGGATGTAGTAGTAGTAGTAGTAGTAGTAGTAGTAGTAGTCTGACCTGGTTGGTACTGATGGATCCATCAGGTTCTCTAGTTTCAGATGAGACCAGGATGTTGTAGTAGTAGTAGTAGTAGTAGTAGTAGTAGTAGTCTGACCTGGTTGGTACTGATGGATCCATCAGGTTCTCTAGTTTCAGATGAGACCAGGATGTAGTAGTAGTAGTAGTAGTAGTAGTAGTAGTAGTAGTAGCTGCCGGGCTTTTCTCCTTTTTTTTTTTTTCTCCTTTGGTCTTGTTCCTCGGTTCTCTAGTTTCAGATGAGACCAGGATGTAGTAGTAGTAGTAGTAGTAGTAGTAGTAGTAGAGCTGACCTGGTTGGTACTGATGGATCCATCAGGTTCTCTAGTTTCAGATGAGACCAGGTGAGAGTAGTAGTAGTAGTAGTAGTAGTAGTAGTCTGACCTGGTTGGTACTGATGGATCCATCAGGTTCTCTAGTTTCAGATGAGACCAGGATGTAGTAGTAGTAGTAGTAGTAGTAGTAGTAGTAGTAGTCTGACCTGGTTGGTACTGATGGATCCATCAGGTTCTCTAGTTTCAGATGAGACCAGGATCTTCACTCAAGCTTTAAAACTGAGCTGCTACAACCTCCAGAAATCCATTGCGTAAAAGAAATTAGTGGTGTTTCATCAACAATATCTGGTCGTAGTCATGGCAAAAAAGGTCCTTAACGAGCATAGTTCTAGTTTTCTTTAACAAAATCAACACTGGCTTGAAGGAGGACAGACTGGAGGGAAGACGGGAAAGACGAATAGAGGGAAGATGACAGATGATGCTTCATCTTCTGCAGCATCCTGTGATTCTGTTGGCTGCATGTTTCCAACCCTGAGAGAGTTTCTGACTTAAAGCTGGTGAAGGATGCACAACAAAAACAAAGCTTACCGCAAAACGTTTGGTCGCACCTCCGTCCGCCAGGCTGCTGTTGAGCTGAGTCATGAACCATAATAATCAAGTTTTAGGAATCCTAAAGCAGTTCGTCAGGAGATCAGGGTCAGTAGAGACTTCAGTCATGGACCAGAGAGTCCAGGAGATCTCAGATTCCTCAGATTCCTTAATATTGGAAGATTTTTGAACACGTTCCTGTGAATGGCTGAGTCCATTGAGTCACTGTGTAGTTTGAGGCCAGTCTGGATGCTGATGCACGGATCATTTGGCTTCATACTCGCCAACCTGGAGACCTAATAAATAGGGAGGATTACTAAACCAAAGCTGAGTTTTAGAGACTTCCTGCATTCTGGTGACATGAAAATAACAAAATAATTTTCAGGAAAGGAAGCTGAATAATTCGCCCCTCTGGCACGAAGTTGTATGAATCTCAGCTATAAAGTAACATCAGCTTTCTTTCTTTCTTTCTCTCACTCTCTGAAGGCCTTTTGCCTGTATTGATCTGTATTGATCTGTATTGATCTGTATTGATTAGCCATGTCCACTTTTGACTGATCCAATCACGTCTAAAGGATTTGATTTAGTAACGGCCCACATGTCACATTACCGAGAATAAAAACGCTCTAACCTGCTTTTTAATGTGACTTTAAACAGCAGCTGAAAAACTGGGTGGCTGAAAAAATTCACTGATGTATTGCATTTTTTATTTTTATGATTTTTAAGTAATTCTTGAAAGCCAGAATTGATATATTTACTCGAGTCTATGTGGAGGTAGAAGGATGTTACTGCTTTTATTGTGGTAGTCTGAGTAACGTGACGTCATATCCGTTCGGTATCCGTCAACCAGAACAAACCTCAGAAAGTATTAAAGGGTGGAGGGTGGGCGTGGATCCGACCTCCACCCTCCATGTTAAATCCAGCCTGGTAAACACTACACATCCAGTAAAGGAGGGAAACAGAGCTGACGGAGAGCTAGAGACCACCTTGGAGAAGTTAGAGGAAGTAGACACCTGGGACTATGTCTGCTTTTCAAAATAAGGTGCTAACAAAGGGAACTGGATCTACAGAATCCATCTATGGAAATCAGACTGATGGATTATATTCAGCAGAGTATAAAACATTACATGACCCTGATAAATTATTAAGAAAATCCCACTAATCTGTGAGGGAAACGTCTTTATTCTTTGATTTCTGGGTTGCTGGATAAAAACTGTAATCAATAATTCCTGATAATGATCCTGATATATTTGACTTCAGGACAGACGTGCTGAAAATCAAACATTTTACTGGATTCATTTAGAGGTTTTCCAAAGTAAAAGTCCCTAGAAGTGTCTGATTCACCCCCATGGTCTAGTGGTAAGAAGGTCTACCTATCTAGTATCGCAATAAAAAAAATTGCAATACATATTGAATCGGCACCTACACATGGTGAGAGTATGTAATTAGGAGGTGCCTATTGATTACAGGTGCAACACATTTGTTAGAGGAGGAGGAGGATTTGTGTGAAGCAGTGATTTTCACTGTTCCAGCCTGGAGCTGCTGTGTCAACACCTCCATCACCGCTGCAGCCCTACAACAGGTGTCCCAGCGCTGCACCGCCTGCCTCGCATGCATTACATTTATGTGTGTGTCTGAGAGTGTGTTCCTGTGTTCGGTGTGTGTGTGTGTGTGTGTGTTGAGCTGAAAAGCCCCACACAGAGCTGTGCTGTTTGTTCAGTGTTAGCAGCAGGCCTGACCTTTCCTGTACCGGCCGCTGAGACAACATGAGCTGCTGTTTGACGGACGAGGCAGCGCTGTGGCTCTCTGCTCCGACATCAGTCCTGCAGGCGGAAACCAGCCTCCTGCTTATTATCTACAACCTTTGTGCAGCCGAGTCGCCGTGTGAAACCCGAGAGCAGCTCTATAGCTTTCATGGCAGGGTTGAAACCCCTCCTGAGCCGCTACAATCCACCTCTCACCGTTTGCTTTGCATTCATCTCCTTTTTGTGTTCCTTCAGTGCGTTTTCATGGCCATTAACTCCCATGAAAGACACAAACATTGAACGGCCGGGTTCTGACAACGTTATAAAGAATCAAATGATCCGGAGCTGGTGACCAGAACATCATTGTCCCTTTTTGACCACAAAAACTTTTCCACATCACTTTTCTAGATCTAGATCTATATCGCCTGCGTTTTGAGGAACCGAGGTTTAAACAGTCCAGTCGCTAAGATACGTCGAATGTGGCCGTTTTTTTGTTGTTTAAATTCAGGCAAAGCAAGTGAAGTAGTAAATGTAGTGGCCGTTATTGAAAGTTATTACACAGCTTTGTTGAGTTCTTGATTCTGATTGGTCAATCACAGCGTTCTATGGTCTGATATGTCTTTATGAGAGACCGTTGCTATGGACACAGTTCTGATGTCGGACTGTTTTTGTGTCAAATTACTGATTTCTTCAGTAAGCAGGGCTCTTACTCTGCATCGGCCTGCTTCTTTCACAACAATGACCAGCTCGCCGTACATCATCCCTTCCCTACGTGGTAAAATAACGAGTATAAAGAGCGAGAAAGTCCACTAAGGGCTGATTGGTCCAACAAACACGGAGGCCGCTGTTCATGTCCCGCTTGTTATGTAACACTATATAAGAACGTCCAGGGTGGATGGTATTTATTTGCTGTTGTTATAAACTAACTAATAAAGGAATATCTTATCTTATCTTATGACGTTACGTTACATTGTTCCATATCGTTGTTGTTACGTCGTTACGTTGTTGTTATGTGGTTGTCTCGTTGTTGACACATTGTTACATTATTATTTTGATGATTTTTTCTAACCTTAAGGCCTGAACACACTGGAGGTGTTTTTTGTGTAATTGCAGGAGACTGCTGTTCATTTCCCGCCTTGACTTTATGCTTGTTACATAATGTTATTGTTGCGCTACGTTGTGCTGTTTTTTTGTTCGGCATTGTTACAGGTGTTGCGTTATGTTTTTATGTACGTTATTTTGTATTATTTGTGTTCATAAAACACTGGAAGTGCCGTAACTTCATGACGGACGTTACGTGACAAATAAATCAACTCTGACTTCTGGTTCCACAGTTTCCAGGGTGAAAGTGTTTTTGACTCGGCCATCCACCCGACCTCCCGATGCAGCGTTCACCGTTCTTTACACTTCCTGCTTCACAGTTATGTGGATTACATAAGAAATGATTTTGTGCTGACCAGCACGTAAAAAATGTGAAATTTGTGTCCATGTAGAGAAATCATTGCATTAAATTTTGTGTCTATTTCATGAAGCGACCGGTCTGGTGTGGAGTCAATGTACTTTGTTATATTCCACCTCAGGGTGCAGCTAAAAAACAACATGATAAAAGAAGTTGATGGCTTTGAAAGGAAGAAAAGCAGCTGACAGGAAGCTGCTGGAAAAGCCCTCAGCTCGGTTTTGTTCAGGCGGACATGCTGGTCTGATCTGGTCCGGCCCGGCCCGGCCCGGCCCGGCCGGCGGATCACCTGAGCCGAGGACGTGGCGGTTTCAGACTGAAGGCGGTGACTCAGCGCGGTCACAGCAGCTCGGTGTCGACGCTGAGTCAGGACGGACAGATCTGCCTTAATCTCAGTGATCCTCTCTCCCAGAGAGCAGCGAGCCGAGAGCGCTGACACTTTAATTATCTGTTATTCCTCCTCTGTTAAAGCAGCTCGCAGAAAAGACTCTTAAATGTGACGCCTCCTTTCCTTCCTTCAACAATTTTATTGCCCAAATCTGGGGAGACGTTTGACTCAGCAGTGTCAAGAACTACAACTTAGATTTCACTTCATCGAGCTCGTATTGATCCACCGAACTTTACAGGAACCGAGTTCACTGTGAAATGATGGCGGGACGTCAGATCTGTTAAATAGAAAAAGTGCAATTCACTGATTGTACTTTGAGCTCTGAGACACACATTTGTGAACTCCAGCCTTGATTTAAGCATAATAAAAGATTCAGGTGATCCTGAACTAACTGGTGGCGTTACGTGGTGGCGTTACGTGGTGGCGTTACGTGGTGGCGTTACGTGGTGGCGTTACGTGGTGGCGTTACGTGGTGGCGATACGTGGTGTGTGGTGGGTTCGTGGTGGCGTTACGTGGTGGCGTTACGTGGTGGCGTTACGTGGTGGCGTTACGTGGTGGCGTTACATGATGGCGTTACGTGGTGGTGTTACGAGGTGGCGTTACGTTGTGGCCTTATGTTATAGGCTGAAGTTGTGTGATAGGCTGTGGCATTATGTTATGGGTTTACTTTGTTGCGTTATTGTTGTGAATAGTACAACAACATCCTCTGGTGTAGCTGTCCTCCAGTATTTCAGTAGTTTTTTTGGTCAAAGTATAAATGATTTGGTTAAAAACAGACGTTTTACGGGACTCTGGTTTAAAACAGTGAGATTCTTTAGTTAGAGCTCCACAGGCAGCTGCACCAGTGAGTCACAAAAAGTAAAATACCAAAGAGCAGCATGTGTCAGCGTTAATGGAGGTCTGACAGTCACCACTGTTCTTGAGTGAGTGTTTAAGGAGACATAAGACAGCTTACAGGGAACAAAGAGGCCAGATAGCTGCAGCCTGAACGTCACAAACAGTAAAAAATACAAAATTATGTTACATTGTGGCGTTACATTGTGGCGTTACATTGTGGCGTTACATTGTGGCGTTACATTGTGGCGTTACATTGTGGGGTAACATTGTTTAACATTAATGTTGTTAACATTAGCCACATCTACTTTAATGCATCAATGCAGCTTCCGATTTTTAGGTTATAACAGGCTCAGTCTTCAAGCCAGAGTGAAGATCTGGTCTCATCTGAAACTAGAGAACCTGATGGATCCATCGGTACCAACCAGGTCAGACTAGCTGGTAGTGAAGGAGGTTGAATAATATTACAAATTTATACTACATTTTGTCGTAGAAAACCTGTCATGTCCATGTTCAAAGGGGTCCGTTGACCTCTGACCTCCAGATGTGTGAATGTAAATGGGTTCTCTGGGTCCCCACCAGTCTCCCCTTTACAGACATGCCCACTTTATGATAGTCCCAGTCAGTCTGGATCAAGTCCTAGTCAAGTCAGCACTCTGACACACTGACAGCTGTTGTTGTCTGTTGGGCTGCAGTTTGTCATGTTCTGATTGGAGCAGATTGTTGATGCTAAAGTCAGAACCTGGGAGGGTTTCTGGACAATATCTGTCATTGATTAGTGTTGTTATAGTATAGTATTATATTTGTCCGTTCCCGTGTTGATAAGAGGATTAAATACTGGACTGAAGTCCCTTAAAAGAACATTTTCAACATATAAAAAATGAGTGACTAACTTGTGATTAAATATTTTGAGTGTTCGACAGCTCTGTTCTGTCTGTAAGCTGTGGCTTCACTGCAGGATGAGCTTCACTGTAACTCCCAAAGGTCGAAGGTCAGAGGTCACAGCGTGATGTCATCAGATGTGTGATGGAGAGGTGTTGTGGATTTTTTGGCGCCGCGCAGCAGGCGGCTGATTTATCTCCACCCGCTCCACTTCCCTTCGAGTGTCTGCGAGAATAAATCAAACGCACCGTGTGTGTGTGTGTGTGTGTGTGTGTGTGTGTGTGTGTGTGTGTGTGTGTGTGTGTGTGTGTGTGTGTGTGTGTGGGTTATCAATCACACTCTGTGGATGTTTCTGCTTCTCAATCATCACAAAATCATCGACATGTAGAATGCAACACAACACACACACTGTGATTTTCACCTGTTCATCAGTATCACCACCCTGTGCTTTGGGACCAGAACTCACAGCCGTAACCATAGCAACAGCAGAACCATAGCGACCAGTGTCATCATCAACAACAGACCCCCCCGGCGGGGTCTTTGCTTTACGTTCTCTGTCTAAATAATTTGCGACGAGTGTGGCGGCGGCGGCGGCGGCGGCGGCGGCGGCGGCGGCGGCGGCGGGGCCTGCGAGGAAAGAAGTCGACCATGTTGGTTTTGTGGTTCACTGGAGACTTTGGGGGTTTTCAGTCACTTCACTCCCATTTCTCCTCCCTGTTTTCCCTCCGTGGGGTTCAAGTCAAACAGGAGAAAGTTGATGTCGGGCCGATCAGGACGGATGTAAAGACAGCGGAGAAGACGACATCGGGCATCCAGTAGCAGAGCTTTTATGATTTGGCTGAGGATGAACGTTAAGCCTGTGAAAACGTTTAGGTTTAACATCACTAACATTAAGGGATAATGTACAGCGAGCCGGTCATTGTTGTGACGTAAACGCCGACAGGGCGATGCCGCACAGCCAGGTGTACAATATCTCGCTAATTACACTGCTAGTTACTGAAGAAATCAATAATTTGACACGAAAATGGTCCTCCACAGTCCGACATCAGAACTGTGTCCATAGCAACGGTCTGTTATATGTAGCAATCAACTTGGTTGGGTTTAGGCAACTAACTACTGAGGTTCAGGAAAAGACTGACTTGATGAGGTTTAGGCAACAAACTTCTTAGTTACCCACTAAATTAGTACTACTGTGGTTTCTGACCCACTCATCCACCCCGACCTCTGTGTTGTGTAAATTATTCCCAGTTCACAATTACGTTGATAACATACGGATGGATTTCAGGCCGACCATCACGATAAAACAAACAACCGAGGAATTTGTGTCTAAGTTCACAAATCGGTAGTTAAATTCGCGACTGTCTGATGAGCAGCGGTGCGACCGGGCCGGTGGTTTAACGGCGGCAGGTCGGCCTTTCTGGCTGCGTGGTCAGCTGACCTTGAAGACAGTTCGTCTGCGCTGAGGTCTCGTGATTTATCTGACACACAAAGTCAGCCGACCTCCTGTTGACACTCCTCCTCCTCCTCCTACACCTGCTCCTCCTCCTCCTCCTCCTCCTCCTCCTCCCACCTGCTCCTCTTCCTCCTCCTCCTCCTCCTCCTCCTCCTCCTCCTCCTCCTCCTCTTCCCTCCTCCTCCTCCTCCTCCTCCTCCTCCTCCTCCTCCTCCTCTTCCTCCTCCTCCTCCTCCTCCTCCTCCTCCTCCTCCTCCTCCTCCTCCTCCCCCCCCTGCTCCTCTTCCTCCTCCTCCTCCTCCTCCTCTTCCTCCTCCTCCTCCTCCTCCTCCTCTCCTCCTCCTCCTCCTCCTCCTCCTCCTCCTCCTCCTCCTCCTCCTCCCACACCTGCTCCATCTGTTTCTTCTTCTATTGTCATTGCTTCCTTCCCGTTTCTACTCACAATAAACATGATTGACAGGTGAAATAAATAATTGTGAATAGAAAACAAAGACCAGCACTTTAACCCTTCGAGACCCACAATAGACGTGATTTGATCCATAAAGATCAAATTCATTCATTTCATATCCACCAGCTTTACAGCATAAAACAGGTTGAGGGAACAAACCAAAGTCAAGCTCATGAAACATTAAACATGAAACCTGTTGTCTGACAGTTGGTGGTCTTCTGCAGGGCTGGATGAACCCGTCAGAGGGTCCTGGGACAGGACTTAGCCCGCCCACCGCCCACCTCCCACCCCTCCTGAGCAGATGAAGTATTTTATAGCTTATAGCCTAACGTTAGCTTTTCACTTCTGCTGATTGCATCCACACTTCACAAATCACAAAGTGTTGTTCATCTGAACCAAACATGGCAGCATCATTAACGTGTGTTTGCCACGGAGCTGAGTTTCTACAATGATCCAAACCCCGATGGAACAATCTCATTGGCTGTCAGCGGAGGGAACCAGGACGTCGCTAACTTGCTGGTTGGACTACAAAAACACGTCATCCTGGAGCTTTATTGGCTGTCAAATTCAAATACATAAACACTGATAGACAGATTTGAACACACCTGTCCACTTCCTCTCTGTAATCACACAGCACATCGCTGTCATTAGAGTGCACGTTAAGGAAAAGATAACAGCGACATCAATAACAATCAGATGTACTAATGATGGTAAAAGTTCTGCAGGAGTCCGACTATAAAAACCAATATAATCTGACGCCGTCCTTTTCCTTTCTGTCCGTCCATCAGCCTCTGCTTTCCAGTTGTTGACCTTTGTGTTGGCGTGTAACAGGACATGTCAATACACTTATGTAGTTATATGGAGGAGGTACAGGAAGAGCAACAGAGCAGCAATAACAATAAAACAAATAAGAAACAAATGCTCTGTTTGTCTCGGGTGGATTTTATTTTAAGCTGTCGGAGTGAAGCGGGCGGATCAGCTTGCCAGTAATGCTGTCGATCGGTACTTTGGTATTTTGAAGCTCTTGTTTTTCTGGGCTCCCTGTCCCATATGGAGGTGCTGGTGTCTCTGGCTGGCTCCTGTACAGACTGGGAGACGACCAGCAGGCGCCGGCCAAGCGCTGGTCCGGTTTTGGCCGCGGTCGATCCATTCTTTCCTGGCTGGCTCCCCGGCCATCATTTGGAGTCCTGAAGAGGACTTCCAGGTGATGCGAGTCACCCCGATGATGGAGGTCCTCGGGCCCTGCGAACAGCTGATTGTGTTTCAGTAGAAAAAGCCATCCTATAGAAGCCGTTCCAGCTCAGGGTGGTGGTGATGCAGCGGCTGGAGCGTATCCCAGCATGCACTGGATGAAAGGCAGGGAAACACCTCGGACAGGTTACTGTCTGTCTCAGGACTAAAGCTGTATTCTTTCACTTCTGTTCTCTGTGAGTTTGAACCACCAACGTCCACGTTTGGCTTCACGTTTTTATCTGCTCAAAATGTACCTTAAAGGCAGATTTGTCAAGTGTTTAAGAAGAAAACGATCATGGACTGCCAGTTTGAATAATGTGGCTGGGCTAAACAGTGGTGGAAGAAGTACTCGCATATTTCACATAAAGGTACTGCACAGTACAAATACTCTGTTAGCAGGTCAGACTAGCTTGTCGAGAAGGAATATCGCTCCAAAGTTACGCTTAATTTTGTCAGGAGGACAAACATCTTCAAAGGGGTCCGTTGACCTCTGACCTCCAGATGTGTGGATGTAAATGGGTTCTCTGGGTCCCCACCAGTCTCCCCTTTACAGACATGCCCACTTTCTGATAGTCCCAGTCAGTCTGGATCAAGTCCTAGTCAAGTCAGCACACTGACACACTGACAGCTGTTGTTTCCTGTTGGGCTCCATGTTCTGATTGGAGCAGATTTTTGATGCTAAAGTCAGAACCTGATTAATTTGAGATTAATCGCAGGTAAATATTTGAATCAATTGACTACCCAAATTATTTGAGATTTTCATTGAAAGGAAACATGATTCTATATTTTTCTTGCTCGAAATGAGCAACAACAACACTGGAAATCAGGCTACACACACACACACACACACACACACACACACACACACACACACACACACAGTAGTGATACAAGGCCGTGTCATCAGTCTGCAGGAAAGCTGATGGATGATCTGCAGGACTCTGGATCGCCTGACTGACTGTTTCCTGTCTGTTGTTGAACCAGTAAACAGATGAAGCTGCACACGAGACCCAAGGACACTTTATAACTCACCACACACACACACACACACACACACACACACACACACACACACACACACCGGCCTTGTCTATCACATGCTGATGAACATGGTCGTCTGTCATCGATCTCTTTCTCTCAGTTCATCTCTTTCTGAAGTCGGTCTGTTTTCAGCTGAATTGGACTCTGGGACGTTTTCATGGATGCAGACGTGTCACATTCACTGTTTAGCAGGTATTTTAAGTGGTTTCTGATGACGTCAACTGTAGTGTGTCCTGATCTTCCAAGTTGCTTTTATAACATGACTTGTTACGATGTGCTCATGTTCACAGAATGAAATACATGTTGGTTCTCGGTGCTAAACGTTCCGTTTTGACCTCAAGTAGCCTGAGACAGATATTTACGAGCAGCTTCCTGTTTGAACTACAGGTGGCATTAAAAGACAGCAGTGCACCAACAGAGGCAGTGAAGAAGACGACTCCAGGCTAGTTGAAACCAATTCCCTTGTCTACCAGCCGGCAGGGGGCGACTCCTCTGGTTCAATAGATGTCTATAGAAAATGATCCGACTTCTCTCTGATTGATTACCTCAGTAAACATTGTAAACATCAGTTCATGGTCTCAATCTAGTTTCTAGTCTTCTTCAACACAGCAGGATGATCATTTAGTAGATTATGGTCCATTTACAGTCAGATAGACCATAGAGCAGGGGATGCTTTAGGGCGGGGCTACCTGGTGATTGACAGGTGGTTTTGTTTTGCAACTTTTGAACTTTTCACTTCATCAAAGTTAGTTGTGACATTTTGGTTGCCCATAAATGTCTTACTCAATGTTTCATTGTACTTAGCTCCATCCTCTTGTGTCACTTCTGGCTGCAAAAAACCAAGATGCCGACGGCCAAAACCCCAAGATGGCGAAGGCTAAAAATCAAGCTAGGGAGGGCCAAAAAACAAGATGGCGACGACCAAAATGTCAAACTCTGTGACGACGTCTACCTATATACAGTTTCAGGTTTTAAATCACAAAATCACCTTTATGATGATAAACAAAATCTGATCTTTTAGTTCAAATCTGTACAAACAGAGATTTGAATAAAAACACTGGCAGCTGGGCTGTGTTGACAGAACGAGAGAGAGAGAGATGAGGGAGGGAGAGAGAGAGGGATGAGGGAGGGAGAGAGAGAGGTCCTAATAGAAACTGATTTAATCAGCCACGAGGGACGACAGTGAGAAGAACAAGAGAACAGCAGGACACACAGAGAATAACAGAACTGAGGAGACAAGGTGGGAGGAGAGAGACTCAAATAGGATGAATCTAACTGGGTCGCTGAGTGTGAGACTGAACAGAATCAATAGAAAGCCTATTAAGCTGATCAGCGTCATGCCAGGTTTGTGACGAGACGAGCGCGCACACTAGATGCATCTTCACTTCACACAGTTTCTGTTTTCTTTTATCGTTTCTTGTTCTGTCATTTGGTTTCTTGTAACGTCCGTCCCGGCGTCCTCGCGTCTTCGGCCTGTACGGAGGACGACTGGAGGTCACGTTTCACGATCACACTCTGAACAGCTCTCCGTTTTACCCCGGGCTGCTGAGTAGCTGTCATATGAGTTCAATACAAGCTGTTTAAAGTTGGCCAGAAGACACAGCCAGAGGATCTTTCAACCCCAACTGGACTAAATAAAAGTCTCTGCTGATGACAGATTCATCATCAAAAGAAATATGCTAATGAAAATGGGCCTTTTTAACCCCCTCAGACCCACAACAGACCTGTTTTTGCCTTTTTTAGGGGGTCCAGGGCTCTTTAGGGGGAGATAGCAGGTCAGCAGTAGATATCACATAGAAGTGGTGAACATCATCTGAAAGCTGGAAACCTAAAGATTAATCTGAGATGTTGCTCAGCGCTGAGTGACAAGTTGTTCTAGACATTAATCAGAAATAAACATTGATTAATTAAAATAAATTGTGGAGGTGTGTAAGGGTTTAGAACATTATAATAGTAGTATATGATGACCATCCCCACGCTCTGCTATGTCTCATAAGTTGTTGCAGTAGTTTATGGGTTGAAACTATTTGTTACACAGATCTGATGCTAAATTTAACCCTCATCAACATCATCACCATGAATCCAGCTGGACTCACTGGATCCACCAGAGTCTCAGCTTTACAACGAGACCCACTTTATGGGATTCAAAGACTGAAACTGACTGGGACTATCAGAAAGGGGGCATGTCTGTAAAGGGGAGACTGGTGGGGACCCAGAGAACCCATTTACATCCACACATCTGGAGGTCAGAGGTCAAGTCTGGAGCCTCATTTAACCTCCTTCACTACCAGCTAGTCTGACCTGGTTGGTACCGATGGATCCATCAGGTTCTCTAGTTTCAGATGAGACCAGGATGTAGTAGTAGTAGTAGTAGTAGTAGTAGTAGTAGTAGTCTGACCTGGTTGGTACTGATGGATCCATCAGGTTCTCTAGTTTCAGATGAGACCAGGATGTAGTAGTAGTAGTAGTAGTAGTAGTAGTAGCTGACCTGGTTGGTACTGATGGATCCATCAGGTTCTCTAGTTTCAGATGAGACCAGGATGTAGTAGTAGTAGTAGTAGTAGTAGTAGTAGTAGTCTGACCTGGTTGGTACTGATGGATCCATCAGGTTCTCTAGTTTCAGATGAGACCAGGATGTAGTAGTAGTAGTAGTAGTAGTAGTAGTAGTCTGACCTGGTTGGTACTGATGGATCCATCAGGTTCTCTAGTTTCAGATGAGACCAGGACGTAGTAGTAGTAGTAGTAGTAGTCTGACCTGGTTGGTATTGATGGATTCATCAGGTTCTCTAGTTTCAGATGAGACCAGGATGTAGTAGTAGTAGTAGTAGTAGTAGTAGTAGTAGTAGTAGTGTCTGACCTGGTTGGTACTGATGGATCCATCAGGTTCTCTAGTTTCAGATGAGACCAGGATGTAGTAGTAGTAGTAGTAGTAGTATTAGTAGTCTGACCTGGTTGGTACTGATGGATCCATCAGGTTCTCTAGTTTCAGATGAGACCAGGACGTAGTAGTTGTAGTAGTAGTAGTAGTCTGACCTGGTTGGTACTGATGGATCCATCAGGTTCTCTAGTTTCAGATGAGACCAGGATGTAGTAGTAGTAGTAGTAGTAGTAGTAGTCTGACCTGGTTGGTACTGATGGATCCATCAGGTTCTCTAGTTTCAGTTGAGACCAGGACGTAGTAGTAGTAGTAGTAGTAGTCTGACCTGGTTGGTATTGATGGATTCATCAGGTTCTCTAGTTTCAGATGAGACCAGGATGTAGTAGTAGTAGTAGTAGTAGTCTGACCTGGTTGGTACTGATGGATTCATCAGGTTCTCTAGTTTCAGATGAGACCAGGATGTAGTAGTAGTAGTAGTAGTAGTAGTAGTAGTAGTAGTAGTAGTCTGACCTGGTTGGTACCGATGGATCCATCAGGTTCTCTAGTTTCAGATGAGACCAGGATGTAGTAGTAGTAGTAGTAGTAGTAGTAATAGGAGTAGTAGTAGTCTGACCTGGTTGGTACTGATGGATTCATCAGGTTCTCTAGTTTCAGATGAGACCAGGATGTAGTAGTAGTAGTAGTAGTAGTAGTAGTAGTAGTAGTAGTCTGACCTGGTTGGTACTGATGGATCCATCAGGTTCTCTAGTTTCAGATGAGACCAGGACGTAGTAGTAGTAGTAGTAGTAGTAGTAGTAGAGTAGTAGTCTGACCTGGTTGGTACTGATGGATCCATCAGGTTCTCTAGTTTCAGATGAGACCAGGATCTTCACTCTCACTTTAAAACGGAGCTGCAACAACCTTCAGAAATCCATTGCGTTAAAGAAATTAGTGGCATTTCATCAACAATATCGCCTGTTATTGTCACAGTTAGTGTTTAATGCCGTCTCATCGTTGTCATGGAAAAAAAGGTCATTGACGAGCGACCCCTCAAGTACTCCTTTGAAGAAGGCCTGGCTCCAGGACTCTGCTCTAGCTCATACCAAAGGTGGTCTATTGGGTTGAGGTCAGGACTCTGTGCAGACCAGTCAAGTTCATCCACACCAAACTCTCTCCTCCAGGTCTTTATGGACCTGCTTTGTGCACTGGTGAACAGTCATGTTGGAACAGGAAGGGGTCATCCCCAAACTGTTCCCACAGAGTTGGGAGCATGGAACTGCCCAAAATGTCTTGGTATTCTGAAGCATTCAGAGTTCCTTTCACTGAAACTAAGGGGCCAAACCCAGACTCCTCCATCAGATCGGCAGATGATGATGATTCGTCACTCCAGAGAACGGGTCTCCGCTGCTCTAGAGTCCAGTGGCGGCGTGCTCTACACCGCTGCATCCGGCGCTTTGCGTTGCACTAGATGACGTATGGCTCGGATGGCGCTGCTCGGCCATGGAAACCCGTTCCATGAAGCTCTACGTACTGATCTAGAGCTAATCTGAAGGCCACGTGAGGTTTGGAGGTCTGCAGCGATTGACTCTGCAGAAAGTTGGCGACCTCTGCGTACTATGCGCCTCAGCATCCGCCGACCCCGCTCCGTCATTTTAAATGGCCTCCCACTCCGAGGCTGAGTTTCTGTCGTTCCCAGTCGCTTCCACTTTGTTATAATACCACCGACAGTTGACTGTGGAATATTTAGGAGCGGGAAAATTTCACGACTGGACTTGTTGCCCAGGTGGTGTCCAATCACAGCACCATGCTGGAGTTCACTGAACTCCTGCATGCCTTGGTGCTTGACTTGATACACCTGTGGCCACGAGTGACTGGAACACCTGATTTCTATTATTTGGACGGGTGAGTGAATACTTTTGACAACATAGTGTATGAAAACAGACCGAACAAGTTGCTGCCCAGTTGAAGACAGAGTCACATCCCCCCTCCCCCAGTAGTAGAAGTCAGTCAGACTGTGACGGCTGTAGTTGATTTACAGCCTCTTTTGCTATCAGCTGCAGAAGTAGAGCAGAATGGAGAGTGTGTGTTAGTGTGTGTGTGTGTGTGTGTGTGTGTTAGCATGCGTGACGAAGCTATAACAGGGTGATGAGCTCTCTCGTCTGACCTCCTTTGGTGCTAAATTAAAATGAACCTGAATATTGATGCCTAATGAAGGAAGGTGTGTGAGAGACGGAGGGATGACGAGGCTTAAAGCCGTCTGCTCTGATCACCTCCATATGACACACACAGTCCAGATCCTCATTTTAGATAAACTCACTTTTTCTCCATCTGTTTGTGAATGTTCACACGGTTGTAGTGGACTTGTTAACCCTCCTGATTTTCCCGGGAGACTCACGTTTTTCATCCCCCTCTCCCAGTTTCCTCCCGTAGTCACATTTCTCCCGGATGTCTCCCGATTTTTGGCAAATTTTCAATTTTTTTTTGGTTTGTTTCCATCATCAGAAAGCGTTTGTGGCACCGTACAGTGTGTACTGTATAATCCCTACAGCCTCGGCCAGACCGGACCGTGAGGAGGGCGCGGCGGCTGCGTTACCTGTTGTTGTTTATTTCGCCGTCCATGGCAACGGGTTAGAGCGTCCTCACCGTCCTCATGAGACGTGGGTCACAGCATCAGCAGTGGAGGCGATCTACTGTATACGGACATCAGCATTACCTCACTTTACATGTTTATATCTGGAGAATATGTCACAGACACGAAAAAGTCAAGATTTATTTATTTTTTTTAAACAATATTTTTTTTTTTTTTACAAATAATAGAAAAACAACAAACAACACACAATACACTACAATACAGTGGCCACAAAAAAACAAACAAATAAGTAAATAAACATCTGAGATCCCAGAGTCATAACACACAAAATATATTTAAAAAATGATCACACACCTACCGGTAGAAGAGGAGGAGAGGAGGAGGAAGGAAAGGAGAGAAGGATGGAGGAGAGAGGAGCAAGGGGAAGGGATGGAGGGGAAAGGAGGAGAGGAGGAGGAGAAAGAAGAGGACATATAGAGAAGGAGGAGAGGAGGATAAAGCAGGGTGTTGTGTTGCTTCTGGGGGTTCATGTGGACTCCCTTCAGAGGACCTCTGGTTTTACTACAGCAGGCTCAGTCTGAGTCTCAGTCTGAGTCTAAGTCTGAGTCTGAGTCTAAGTCTGAGTCTCAGTTTCAGTCTGAGTCTGAGTCTGAGTCTGAGTCTGAGTCTAAGTGAGTCTCAGTCTGAGTCTAAGTCTGAGTCTGAGTCTAAGTCTGAGTCTCAATCTGAGTCTAAGTCTGAGTCTCAGTCTGAGTCTGAGTCTAAGTCTGAGTCTAAGTCTGAGTCTAAGTCTGAGTCTCAGTTTCAGTCTGAGTCTCAGTCTAAGTCTGAGTCTGAGAATGAGTCTAAGTCTGAGTCTCAGTTTCAGTCTGAGTCTGAGTCTGAGTCTGAGTCTAAGTCTGAGTCTCAGTTTCAGTCTGAGTCTCAGTCTGAGTCTAAGTCTGAGTCTGAGTCTAAGTCTGAGTCTAAGTCTGAGTCTCAGTTTCAGTTTGAGTCTGAGTCTGAGTCTCAGTCTGAGTCTGAGTCTAAGTCTGAGTCTACTGAGTCTAAGTCTGAGTCTAAGTCTGAGTCTAAGTCTGAGTCTAAGTCTGAGTCTCAGTTTCAGTCTGAGTCTAAGTCTGAGTCTAAGTCTGAGTCTCAGTTTCAGTCTGAGTCTGAGTCTCAGTTTCAGTCTGAGTCTCAGTCTGAGTCTAAGTCTGAGTCTAAGTCTAAGTCTAAGTCTAAGTCTGAGTCTCAATCTGAGTCTAAGTCTGAGTCTCAGTCTGAGTCTCAATCTGAGTCTAAGTCTGAGTCTGAGTCTCAGTTTCAGTCTGAGTCTGAGTTTCAGTCTCAGTCTGAGTCTCAGTCTGAGTCTAAGTCTGAGTCTCAGTTTCAGTCTGAGTCTCAGTCTGAGTCTCAGTCTGAGTCTAGTCTAGTCTAAGTCTGAGTCTCAGTTTCAGTCTCAGTCTGAGTCTAAGTCTGAGTCTAATCTAGTCTCAGTTTCAGTCTCAGTCTGAGTCTGAGTCTAAGTCTGAGTCTCAGTTTCAGTCTGAGTCTAAGTCTGAGTCTAAGTCTAAGTCTAAGTCTGAGTCTAAGTCTGAGTCTCAATCTGAGTCTAAGTCTCAGTCTGAGTCTAAGTCTGAGTCTCAGTTTCAGTCTGAGTCTGAGTCTGAGTCTCGTAGGTGCAGTTTGAGCTGTAAGGACGATGGAGGGAAACTGAGGTTCAGAGTCCGACGGAGAGGTCTGGTGTTTGGGATGCAGGTCGTCTAGTGATGATCAGCTTTAGTGGCTCGCTCTGAAAGCGCTGCAACCACGGCTGAAGTTATGGCATTTATTCTGGTCGGTCTATGAGCACTGGTGGGAGGAAGAAGTATTCTCTTTATTTACTCAAGTACTAATACCACAATGTGAACATACTTCACTACAACTCAAAGTCCTGCATTAAAACCTTTGAAGTTACATTTAGCTGGTTTTGAAACAGTCTTAGAATAATACTGATACCTTTATATGAGATAAGATAAGATAAGATATTCCTTTATTAGTCCCACAGTGGGGAAATTCACAATTCACAATTCATATGACCAACCTAAGTAAACCAGTTCTAGTTCACCTTAATGCTCGTCACTGACGCCATGCTGCCAGAAGACCAGGCCGTATTGCTGGACCCACTGGAGGGAAGGGGGGCACGGGAGAACCAGAACCAGGACTGAGCGGGGCGGACTCAGCAGAGCCTACTGCAGTAAAATCACAGGTTTTCTTAATGGACTCTGGTACATGGAGACACTTTTGTCTCCAGAAAACACAAAATTAGTTTCTTGTAGTAGCTTAAAGGAAGCTAAAGTTGGAGGTGGCGCCATTTTGATTTTACCAAATCATTGTTCTTTTGCTCTGCTAGTTTCGGCCATAGCCTATATACAGATATATTACTTCTACTACTTACTGTACTTTCCCACCATCATGAACGCCGCTGTGACCTCTGACCTTTTTGAGTTATGTTTTTTTGTTGCTCTACTCAGTCAGGCCAGTGAACGTTTGAAGGACAACACTGACCAAGGGGAAAAAGTGAGTGAGTGAATAAGAGAGTGAGCGGATGAATAATGAATGTGTGAATGTGTGTCAGTGAGTGTAAGCACCGCTCACCGGAGCCTGAGAGTCGGGGTGATGTCAGACTGTGACGCCAGCTGAAAGCTGACTCTGTTCCCTCACCTGACACCTGCAGAGCCCAGAGACCCGCACAGCTCAAACTGAAGCTAAACGTCACTTAAAGAGGAATCACACTGTTGATGGTGTATGAGGAAATGGACACCGGCCATTATCGGTATGCAACGGTTCTTTACAACCTCCACCTTCTTCTAATGGTTTTAAATACCAGCTTCACACCTGTGGATGTGAACAATGAGCACAAATAGAGCACAAAGGTGAAATGTTACGATGAATGTCCAGTCTGGCCATCTCTAGCTTGGCTTTTAGTCGTCGCCATCTTTTTTTTTTATTTTGGCAGGTCGCCATCTTGGTGTTAAGCAGTGACATTCTTGGTTTCTGGCTGTCGCCATCTTGGCTGTTTTTTTGGCAGGTTGCCACCATCTTGGCTTGGAGCCGTCATCATTTTTGGCTTTTGGGCATCACCATCTTGATTTTGGCCATCGCCATTTTGGTTTCCATCCCTTCTTTTTTTTACTTCCCATCTTGGTTTGGTTTTTGGCCATCAGTATTTTGGTTTCCATCTTGGTTGCCATCTTGGTTTCCATCTTGGTTTCCATCTTGGTTTTTGGCCATCAGTATTTTTGTTTTTAGTTGTCGGCATCTCGGTTCTCGGCCATCGCTATTTTGGTTTGGTTTTTGGCCTTTTCGGTATTGGTTTCCATGTTGGTTGTTCGCCATTGGCATCTTGGGTTTTGGCTGTCGCCATTTTGTTTTCTTCTTATGGGAAGTTACATGAGAGATACATCAGCTCTGACTTCTGGATTCACACTTGTGGTTAAAAGTCTGGTGTTTTTTGACCCACCCATTGACCTTGATCTCCTGCCTACATGGTGTCCACCGCTCTCTGTGCTTCCTGGTTTACAGTTACGTGGATTACATCCGAATTGATTCCAGGCTGACCGTCACAGCTCTATTTGCTTTGTGAAACCTGTTTTCTTCTCTAAAGCAGGATAGCTACGTGTTTGGTAAATAGGTGTTTTTTGAATATCCACCATTTTCTGTTACCTTGTACATGTTGAGGACAGAAACACACTGCCGACCGCGCTGAGGACACACCTCATACTTCAGGCCATCGTTAGCCTCCTGCTAACAGACGTAGCCAGAGGGGAAGGGGGACACCCCTGTCACTGAAGTCAAAAAACAGAAAGGTGGTGGTGGGTTGCCACGTTGATGTGGATGCCAGGTTTGAGGTTACACCCATCCACACCACACACACACACACACACACACACACACACACACACACACACACACACCTTTGCTGCTACAGTATCGCTGTGTGAACAAACAAACAGCTGCAGATTTCTGGGTTGCCAGGCGGACTTACTTGCCAAGCTTTTGTTTATCCCCCCATTTCTGTGTCAGGGTCACTCCTTCTGGCATGAGCTGCCTTCTCTGCTCTACACACACACACACACACACACACACACACACACACACACACACACACAGACTCATTTACAACATGATGTAGCGCGAGAGAAGAAATAAGAACCTTATCAACAAAAATGTCAACGCAACGCAGTAACACAACTAGAATAATCAATGCAGTCCATTACACACTCACACACACACACACACACACACACACACACACACACACACACACACACACACACACACACACACACAGTCTGAAGTGGATCTGAGCAGACTTGCAGTCAAACAGAGAGATCTCTTCCTGCAGATTTACATTTTCATCGACTCTCTCCATCTCCTCTCTCTCCGCTGCTTTTGGACATGATGGTGCTAATTACCCACAATGCCGTCTGGTTAGCTGTGTGTGTGTGTGTGTGTGTGTGTGTGTGTGTGTGTGTGTGTGTGTCTTTTGGAGTCGTTCTCTAAAATCAGTGGCTGATGACAGAGAAGCTGCTGGTTAATTCAAGATCTGCTCTTCAGTCTCTCATTCGTCTTTTTTCTTCTTCTCCTCTTTTAGAGGGAAAAGTTGAGAATAACAATCGTTCATTTTGCAGCAAAAGCATGAAATTTTGCACACAGTGTAATATCCTGTATATACCACACCATATAGGTGCTTTATATTCTTAGATTTTGCAGAAAACAGACTTTATGGCTCTTGATAATCTCCAAGTTGAGTCATAAAATCAGTTTTCTGCAACATTTAACTACACTGTAACAAATGTCTGTAAATTTACGGTGAATTTAAAACAGTATCTCACTGTTTTTTATAATAAATGTAAAATACTGTTAAATATTCATCCCCACATGCTAATTAACAGTTAATGCTTGGTTAAGAATAACAAACTGTAATTTAACAGTATAAAACAGTGGTGGAGAAAGGCAGGCGAGCACATGGCAGGCAGTTCATGTGGACTTCAAACAAAGAGGTAAAGTTATTTTTTATCTCCCAATACTGTCAGTGTCCAGTATTATTTAGTCTGCATGATTATTGAACAGTTGACATTATAATATATTTCATTAGGTCTGTTTCACCTGGTCAGGCTGCTAAAATTGGCAAAGTAAGCTCTGTAATTTAGCAAGCTTGAACTAGCTAACGTTAGCAGTCTGGTGTTGTTTCTAACCTTTGTAAGGTGTGTTAGCATCTTATCATTTACTCGTTTAATTTCATTTCAAAGTTCTGACAAATACAGGCCAGCCTATTAACAGTAAATCTGATTTACAGCCTTTCATGAAATAGTTTTGTAAATAAGGTAACGTTAGGGTATCCTTAGACTCAACTGAAGCCAGCTGAAAAATAGACAGTAAAGGTGACTATGTTGAAGATCTGCATTTTATTCTCTGTGGTGGCACCTGTGGTGATAAACAGTGGTTCTGGACCTCACTCAACCTGAGGATCCAAACAGTGTTGCCTGTGAGATTTCCTGCTTGCAGAAACAAAATATTAGGCCAGACTGCTTCACATTCACACATCAAACTGAAGTCTGTTGGGTAGCTCTGTCTACCTGGTTTTACAGACCAGCTGCTGAGTGAAGTAGAAATATTCCTCATGTAACATACACGAGAAAAGAAAGTTTATATTATATCTGTTAATTAATTTCACCAAAATCCTTCCCATGGTGTTTTTGATCATTTCATTGTTGTTGTTTGACACGTTTATTTATCTTGGCTTTATATTTTGTATTTCTTTTAAATTCACAGTCAGCGCTTTTATTTTGAAAGAGGATAACAACAGACCGGAAGATATAGGTCGGACAGACGGGAAGTAGGGTAATAATGTTGTTTTAGTGTGTGACGGCGCGGAGCCGAAACCAGAGACTGTGATTTAACTTCTGATGCCGCACGGACCAACGGACTTCTTCCCCAGACCGCCGAAGTCTCCGAAGTCTGTGCGCAACCTCCGGTACCGGCTGCTGGCGCTGCTGATACCGACGGACTGAACTGTTAGCCGTTAGCCAGTGTTACGGAGTGTCATGGCGGCGGGAGACGGCGCGGCTTCTGCTCATGTTGGTGACGTTGAAGAGGACGTTTCACAGTTGCTGTTTCCTAAAGTGTGTTTTTGTTTTTGGCTGCGAGAGGAATAAAAGCCTGTGTCCAGTCACCTATTTTGCACCAGAACACAACGCAGGGTCGTCTTAGTGTGCGGCCCGCCCCGGCTACACTTATTTAAACATCCAACATTAAAACGCACTACCTGTGCTCAGGATGCCTTTGTGATAGGCTTAAGGTAGAAGCACAAGCACAAGAAGATACACAATTAAAGTAAAATACAAGAAAAGTCACGTCTTGCATATTAATAGTAGGACTTGTGAATGTTACCTGCTGATAAACATGAGGATGGACATGGGCCCAGATTGACTTGCTGTTCAGTCCAGAATTTCAAAAGTCCTGTATGATGTTATAAGATACTTTTTAATTTGTGGGGATTTATAGGAATTAAATGCAAAATAGCAGATTTAATATCATTTGAAAATAAAATGGTGTATACTGTAAAATTATCATACAGTTATCCTACTGTCATGTACTGTAATCCAAAATACGGTAGTATACTGTTAAAATAAATAACTGTAGATGTGCTGTAAAATTACCATACCACCCACTGTTATCCTACGGTAATATACTGTAATTCAAAATACAGTACTATACTGTTAAATTACAGTAGGTAGGTTTTTTTTACTCCACTTCTTTTATTTCATGTCCTTTTCCTCTTCTGTCCTCATCATACTCGCCGACCTTCAGACCTCAGATAAAGGGAGGATTTCATAACCGGCGTGTCGTCCTCCACAGAGTGAAAATAACACAGTAATAAGTCTTAAACCTCTAATTTAGCCTTTAAGTCTCAGGAAGGAAAACTGAATGGAGTAAATTTGGTACATGAATCTCTGGCTCAAACTAATATTCATTAGCTTTTCGGCACTTCTGCGTTATTTCTTGCGGCTTTTTGCAGCGACCAACTTTGGGCGAACGCAGCTCAAACATCCCAAACTGTTGCGTTGCGAGCAGAAACTGCTCTCGACAGCTGTACCGTCTGGGACGAGCCACCTATCTCCGGATTCAATACTATCACCACACTTTGGTGCCGAGTCCACATGTATTGTGATTCATGTTTTATTGTGATTTTTGTTAATGTGGGGGGGGGCTTTACTTAATTTACTTCATGTCTGTAGTCAGAGATGTCCTGAAGTCAAATATATCAGGATCATTGTCAGGAATTATTGATTACAGTTTTTATCCAGCAACCCAGAAATCAAAGAATAAAGACATTTCCCTCACAGATTAGTGGGATTTTCTTTTTAATTTATCAGGGACATGTAATTCCTTCTACCTCCACATGGACTCAGATGAAGCAGATAAATTGATTCTGGTGTTAAAACATCTATTTCAAAATCGTAAGTCGAGTCAGTTTTCATCCTCCTGTTTTTTATTCTCACTTAGTCTCTTCATTCTCCGTCCTCCTTTTCTGCTTCCTCCATCTCCTCTTCCACCTCCTCCAGTCTGAAACATTTATCAAACCATTTATCCAGACACACGTCCACCCATCCTGATCAGCCGGATGTTTCCTGAATCCTTTCCAGCCTCCTGATTGGCTCAGAGCAGTGAGCCACAGGTGTCCGAGTCCTGTCCGTCCACGTCTTCCTGATTTCTGATTTCCCCCGGGAACCAGTGTGTGTGTTTAATTAAACCTGTGGTTGAGTCCAGACCAGGACCAGCTCTGATTCTCCGGACTGAAACCGGTGTTGAGATCAGGAGTGGGAGACCAGCATCGTCACTGTGGGATGAAATCTCATTTATGGGCTCAAGAGAGGCTGATGTTATTAGTTTAAACCAAGCATGTATTTTAGTTTCACTGTAGTTTCTCACGTCCTCTCAGTCGTCTTCCTCTTTCTCTTTTTCTTCGCTTTAGCTACATGCAGTTAATTCACTGTTCATACGTAGATATAAGGATTCAAAATCATTCACGCATTGATGTCCAGCACACTTAGGTCATGTCTGAAAGTATTTTCTTCTGGGATTTGAGGGATTTTCACAGTTAACCCAACACAGTTTATGGCTGACAGCCTATGAGGGCTATTGTGGGTAAAAGAAATACTAATTATGGACCTGGGGGAGGCGGTAATATTCAGAGAAAAACTAAATTTCCAAGATTAGTTAGATAAATTTACAAGAAAAGAAACAAGAACAAGAAAAGTGGCACATATATGAGAAAATGGTGAGATAGTATCGCCCCCTCCTCCAGCTCTATAATGAATTCATTTAATTTTACATACAAGGGCCTTAATACGCCGTCATATTTTGTGAGATCGCCAACCAAAGCCTCAGATCAGAGGCAAATCAGCGCTCGCTACGATGAGTGAGAATAACACGTTAGCGCACGTTTGTGCTAACGACACTAATGTCTTTAATGCATTAATGCAACTTGTGGTTTTCAGGTTGAAGCAGCTCAGTTTTAAAGTGAAGATACTGGGATCATATTAAAGCAGAAAACCTGAGGAATTAACAGAATATATAACTAATAATTTTGTCCCAGCTGAAGGAAACTGTTGATTCCTGTGTGTTGTATTGGACTTACAGGAGTTTCTGGTACATAAGAATATTTTAATGAAACATTCAGTGCATGAAAACACAAATAAAAGTAAGAAAAGGTTTGACTCTGGAAACTAAACCTGTAGATAAAACTTCCTCTCTTTATGAGGACATTCACAAAGACACTCGCACACATGCTTGCAGCGTGCACACATGCAGATGCATTCAAGGACACATAGCTTTCTATTTATGTGTCTATCTCTTATTTCACCCTGTTGTTCCCTGTTTATCACTTCACTTCTGCTCAAATCAGTTCCGTCACTTTATTCACAAGACCGTCAATCAGAAACAACAACTCCTTAAACTCTGGTTGCTTTTCCATCGCAGAATTTCTGTGGAAAATAGGGAAGCCACTGTCGAAAAATGTTCTTAACCGATAACCGACCGTCGTTATTAAACTATATAAACTATATTATAAACTTTGATTACGTTACCGACAAGAATAGTGCTGCGTTCGCTGTCCACAGTTCACCGTCAGGAGAGTTACTGTAGCAGCCACGGTGCTGCGTTCGCTGTCCACAGTTCACCATCAGGAGAGTTACTGTAGCAGCCGTGGTGCTGCGTTCACTGTCTTCAGTTCACCGTCAGGAGAGTTACTGTAGCAGCCACGGTGCTGCGTTTGCTGTCTACAGTTCACCGTCAGGAGAGTTACTGTAGCAGCCACGGTGCTGCGTTCGCTGTCCACAGTTCACCGTCAGGAGAGTTACTGTAGCAGCCACGGTGCTGCGTTCGCTGTCCACAGTTCATGTCAGGAGAGTTACTGTAGCAGCCACGGTGTTGCGTTCGCTGTCCATAGTTCATGTCAGGAGAGTTACTGTAGCAGCCACGGTGCTGCGTTCGCTGTCCACAGTTCATGTCAGGAGAGTTACTGTAGCAGCCGTGGTGCTGCGTTCACTGTCTTCAGTTCACCGTCAGGAGAGTTACTGTAGCAGCCACGGTGCTGCGTTCACTTTCCACAGTTCATGTCAGGAGAGTTACTGTAGCAGCCACGGTGCTGCGTTCACTGTCTCCAGTTCAGCATCAGGAGAGTTACTGTAGCAGCCACGGTGCTGCGTTCACTGTCCACAGTTCATGTCAGGAGTGTTACTGTAGCAGCCGTGGTGCTGCGTTCACTGTCTTCAGTTCACCGTCAGGAGAGTTACTGTAGCAGCCACGGTGCTGCGTTCACTTTCCACAGTTCATGTCAGGAGAGTTACTGTAGCAGCCACGGTGTTGCGTTCACTGTCTCCAGTTCAGCATCAGGAGAGTTACTGTAGCAGCCACGGTGCTGCGTTCACTGTCCACAGTTCATGTCAGGAGTGTTACTGTAGCAGCCACGGTGCTGCGTTCACTGTCTCCAGTTCATGTCAAGAGAGTGACTGCTGTGTGTAGTTTAGTTTAGCAGGTTGTCAGCTGTGCTACGTTAGCAGCTGCTAGTTGCATTGTGCTGCATTGAAGTTTTTATTCACAGTGTGAAGCTGTAATTTCATGTTTTTACTAAAAAAGTAAAAAAAAAAATACAATAGAAAATGCAGACGATTTGTAAAGGTCAAATGAGGGATGATAAATATATACATACATTTCCATAAAGCAGCGTATTTGTTCACTTCCATGTTGATAAGAGGATTAAATACTGGATTAATCTCCCATTAAGGTTCATTAAGATCATATACAGTATATATGAGTGATTAGGATGGGATCAATCATCTGATTACTAACTTTTCAACAGTGGTGTAAATGATGAGGTACAAAGTCGTCCAGTATGAACAAAATATAAAGTATATACAGGATATTAAATGTGTACTAAAGTCACTGAAATCATGTGACTCACTGGATTATATATAACATGTATATGATGATTTGTACCGTGTATTAGCCGTCTCCAGTGTGTCAGTTAGCATGTTGGCTGCGGTATTAGCTCTCTCTCTGGTATCAGATCATTTGGGGGTTTAGAAGTTGAAGTGTTTTTTAACCCGAAATCTTCTAAAATAAAGGAAGAGACAAACCCCCAACCAACGAGCAGCCATTAACAAACAGTTCACATTCAATTAAAACACACTGTATATATACTCCATACTGTATATAAACTGTATCTATACTCTATACTGTACTGTATATACACTGTATACTCTGTACTGTATCTATACTCTGTACTGTATATACACTGTATACTCTATACTGTATCTATACTATACACTGTATACTCTATACTGTATCTATACTATACACTGTATACTCTATACTGTATCTATACTCTGTACTGTATATACACTGTATACTCTATACTGTATCTATACTATACACTGTATACTCTATACTGTATCTATACTATACACTGTACTGTATATACACCAACTCAACACCACCCAGACCAATCCTGGTTCAAAAAACACTTGATTTAATGATCCAACATGTTAAAGTATAAATGTTTCCTTTCCTCCTTTCCTTTATCCACTTCTTCCTTCTTTCTGTCTGTCCTAGCATCCGTCCATCCTTCCTTCCTTCTGTCTTTGATTCCTTCTTCATTGTCTCCTTCCTTCCTTCCTTCCTTTATTATTCCTTCCTTCTGTCATCACTTCCTTTATTATTCCTTCCTTCCTTCCCTCCTCTCAGTCTGTGCCTCTTCCCTTCCTTCCTTCCCTCCTTCCTTCCTTCCTCTGCCTGTCTTTAACATCGCTGTCAGTCATGAGCGTGTTTTGTTTATTTGGTCTTTATGGTCATATTTCATTGCAGTATTTTTTATCAGCTCAGCTGCAGGTTTGTTGTGTCAGCGATTACATTAAACTGAAATTAAAGGAAGCATGCGTCAGTATGTGAGGCAGCCAGCTGTCGAGCCGCCCGACCTCTCAAAATGGACGAGACGATGACGCTGAAATAAATAAAAATATTAAAATACATGTACTTGTAGACAGAGTCCAACATTTTAAGGCTGGTTTGGCTTGAAAACAGCCAGTATGATCCAGACAAAACGGATTCATGAGATTGTTTTCACAGGATCTGGTTAAAGTCTGGTTCAGCTGAGACAACCAAGGTCTCTGCTATGGTGGAGGACTGGGAGGACAGGGAGGACTGGGAGGACAGGGAGGACTGGGAGGACTGGGAAGACAGGGAGGACTGGGAGGACTGGGAAGACAGGGAGGACTGAGAGGACAGGGAGGACAGGGAGGACAGGGAGGACAGGGAGGACTGGGAGGACAGGGAGGACAGGGAGGACTGGGAGGACAGGGAGGACAGGGAGGACAGGGAGGACTGGGAGGACAGGGAGGACTGGGAGGACAGGGAGGACAGGGAGGACAGGGAGGACAGGGAGGACAGGGAGGACAGGGAGGACAGGGAAGACAGGGAGGACTGGGAGGACAGGGAGGACAGGGAGGACTGGGAGGACAGGGAAGACAGGGAGGACTGGGAGGACTGGGAGGACAGGGTGGACTGGGAGGACTGGGAAGACAGGGAGGACTGGGAGGACAGGGAGGACAGGGAGGACTCGGAAGACAGGGAGGACAGGGAGGACTGGGAAGACAGGGAAGACTGGGAAGACTGGGAGGACAGGGAGGACTGGGAGGACTGGGAGGACAGGGAGGACTCTGGTGTCAAACCATTTAACCTGATTTCAATCGGCACTCCAACAAACAAGTCATGAAATCTCAGTTTCTAAGAACGTCACCGACTACAACATGCTCCTCCAACGTCTCATGAACATGACGTGCTAATCTGAGAAAAACAGACGCTGTACTTCTAATGTACAAGTACATTATGTCAAAAAGACTAGTGCTGTCAATCGATTAGAATATTTAATCACGATTAATCACATTTTTTATCTGTTGAAAATATAATTATACATTATATTCATTATAGTCCATTATATATTAGTCCCTCCGTGATTTCATGGGCTTTTTTTGGGTATTGAATTTATTAATGATTAATTGCATATTTTTCTCAGTTCAAAATAAACCTAGTCTGACCTGGTTGGTACCGATGGATCCATCAGGTTCTCTAGTTTCAGATGAGACCAGGATGTAGTACTAGTAGTAGTAGTAGTAGTAGTCTGACGTGGTTGATACTGATGGATCCATCAGGTTCTCTAGTTTCAGATGAGACCAGTATGTAGTAGTAGTAGTAGTAGTAGTAGTAGTAGTAGTCTGACCTGGTTGGTACTGATGGATCCATCAGGTTCTCTAGTTTCAGATGAGACCAGGATGTAGTAGTAGTAGTAGTAGTAGTAGTAGTCTGACCTGGTTGGTACCGATGGATCCATCAGGTTCTCTAGTCTCAGATGAGACCAGGAGTGTAGTAGTAGTAGTAGTAGTAGTAGTAGTAGTAGTAGTAGTAGTAGTCTGACCTGGTTGGTACTGATGGATCCATCAGGTTCTCTAGTTTCAGATGAGACCAGGATGTAGTACTGTAGTAGTAGTAGTAGTAGTAGTAGTAGTAGTAGTAGTAGTCTGACCTGGTTGGTACTGATGGATCCATCAGGTTCTCTAGTTTCAGATGAGACCAGGATGTAGTACTAGTAGTAGTAGTAGTAGTAGTAGTAGTAGTAGTAGTAGTAGTCTGACCTGGTTGGTACTGATGGATCCATTAGGTTCTCTAGTTTCAGATGAGACCAGGATGTAGTACTAGTAGTAGTAGTAGTAGTAGTAGTAGTAGTAGGTAGTAGTAGTCTGACCTGGTTGGTACTGATGGATCCATCAGGTTCTCTAGTTTCAGATGAGACCAGGATGTAGTACTAGTAGTAGTAGTAGAGTGTAGTAGTAGTAGTAGTAGTAGTCTGACCTGGTTGGTACTGATGGATCCATCAGGTTCTCTAGTTTCAGATGAGACCAGGATGTAGTAGTAGTAGTAGTAGTAGTAGTAGTAGTAGTAGTAGTCTGACCTGGTTGGTACTGATGGATCCATCAGGTTCTCTAGTTTCAGATGAGACCAGGATGTAGTAGTAGTAGTAGTAGTAGTAGTAGTAGTAGTAGTAGTCTGACCTGGTTGGTACTGATGGATCCATCAGGTTCTCTAGTTTCAGATGAGACCAGTATGTAGTAGTAGTAGTAGTAGTAGTAGTAGTAGTAGTAGTCTGACCTGGTTTTTTATATATATTTTTTTGGTACTGATGGATCCATCAGGTTCTCTAGTTTCAGATGAGACCAGGATCTTTTCCTTTAAAACTGAGCCACTACAACCTCTGAAATATTGATTGCATTAATGCAAAAATTTAGCAGACGTTTGGAGCGTTATTTAACCTCATTCACGGCAAGCTAGCATGATGTGGCTAAGCTAGCTAGAAAGAAACAGGTGAAGTGCCTTTTCTTTAGTTCAATCTGGGTGAATAAACTGGGTTTTTTCTGTTCTCACTACTACCTGGCACCTGATACTGTTCAAGATTTGGAGACATGCTCGCTGCAGTTTTCTATCTAAGCTAGCTAAGCAGCCAGCCGTCCGACCAGCAGGCCGGTGGCCAACGGCAGCGCTGTAAAGATAAATCCAGGACGTATAAATCTTTGGATTAGCATCATTTCCTCTCCATCTCTGAAAGGTTTCTCTGATATTGTAGCTCTCTAGATCCAATCACAGTTTGTCATCTCAAATGTTGATATCTGGATTCTGGCGTTCTCACTGCTAGCGTTAGCCTCCGGTCACCGTGTTGTAATCATGACATAGACATTATAATGGTCTATTTTCCTCCTTCATGACCAGCTAGTCTGACCTGAGTGGTACCGATGGATTCATCAGGTTTTCTAGTTTCATATGAGACCAGGATCTTTGCTGTAGCTTTAAGACTGAACCAGCTACAACCTAAAAACCACAAATTGTGTTAATATGTTAAAGAAGTGACATGTTATTATAACTGACAGCCGTACTTTTTTTTACTTTGAAACGTCACTAACAAGACTGAAGACACTGGTTTATAGTAGTTGGACAGGAGGTTATAGAGAGACGACCACGTAGACAACAGCAGGATGATGTTAACGTGTAGAGAGCGCCACGGCGGCCTGCAGAGGACTTTAAGGTGAAGTGGGTGGCGTCAGAGCGGGCGATGCCGGAGGACCCGCTAAGCTAATGAGTCAGGTTGGCTCAGTGTGAGGAGGAGGCCTGGACTGTCTGCAGCCTGAGCAACAACAAAGCACAATGAAGCAACTACTGGCAGTCAGGGCGGATCAGTCAACCCCGCCACAAACAGAAAAGCACCTTCAGCAGCAGACTGATCCAACCGCCTCTGACGGGCCGCCACGCAGGAAGCCAATTTAGGGCCAAACAGTCTGAAAGGAAGAACAGAAGAGAGACCAGAGTCTTGTCCCAAAACGAAAAGAGCACAAACCCACTGTGAAAAACTGTAGTGGAGTTTATGTAAGACTGATGATCCAAGAGGCATTCATAGCTGTAAAAGTGCTAGAAAATGATTCTGATCAGCACGTTTGGTCAGATATCCACAGAGTTTACACAGTGACATGACCATCTGTTTTAAAGGCCTGCTCCATCACTTTGGGGTTTTTATATCAATTTTATATCATTTTCCTCATGTATTCAAATCCCAACATGTATGTATGTTTTATTGTCAAACAACATCTTCCCACATGACCTGACGTAGGTTTCTGCATGATGACGCTGCTACATGTACAGTATATATCAGGGTAGTCAAAGTTAACGTAATAATACCACCTTATCGCAAAGTCGTTTTAATGCCACTAATTCTTTATCACATTAATGTAATCAATAAAGCTAGAGTGAAGATCCTGGTCTCATATGAAACTAGAAAACCTGATGAATCCAACCAGGTCAGACTAGCTTGACGCAAACACCGTTCACCATCCGGGAGCGTTAGCAGCCACGATGCTGCGTTCGCTGTCCCCGGTCTACCGTCTGGGAGTGTTAGCAGTTACGGTGCTGCGTTCACTGTCCCCAGTTATTATTATTATTCCGATTATATATAATGTGAATGTTAGCTCTAGCTGAGTCAATGTTTGGACATTAACATTAACATTTTTGAAGTGGGGTTACATGTGGCCTCCTGTGTTCGGTGAGGTTAAATTGCTGTTTTTATGAATGGAGTCTGGTGGCTTTGAGAAGAGCTATATAACGGCTTCAGTTCAGTCAGAAAGGGCTGTGGACGGGAGCAGCGGAAGAACGCATTTTAGAATAATTTTGCCGCTTTACCTCGCCGTCAGACAGCTGTACTGCTGGTCTGTTGGATCTACCTGACACTTATATATCAGTTTTAGATGTTGCGACAGAGAATAGTACATGCAGAGACGACCACAGTCAGGCCGCTAACACGTCATTGAGGTAAACTGTTGCCTCGCAGTTTAAAATCGTGGAAAATCATTTGCACCGTGCCAGCACGCTTTGGTTCAGCTTGGCATAAAGAAATGCATAATATTTGCAGACATATTGTGGGGAGAAAATAAAAATAAAATACATTGCAGATTAAATCTGAAACATCCGTGTGGAGAATTAACTCCTGTCTGATGTAAAAACATCACCAGCCTCACAAAGGTGGGATTTTACATGGCTGTGGAGGTGTGAAGGTTTATCATCCAACACGAAGCTTCAACATGACGCACGGAGGCGGCTGCATGTCAGGGTCACCCCCCCTCGTCTCCATCCTGAAGCCAAACGGTCCCCGTGGTCCTCTGCCAGCTCGGCTTGGCTCGCTGCCTGATATCAGTGAATCATTTCCTGCGCTGGGCAGCGGCTGCACTCCGTTAACAGCAGCACGGTGACAAAATGTGTTTTCTCCTCTCAGGCTAATTGAATTGAAGGTGCTGCATATTCACTGCTGCTGCTTCTGGACAGCAGCGTCCTCTTAGGAGAGGCAGCGCTGGGAGAGTTTTCGCTCTCCATCACAGCGCCTTGACAGGACACGAAGAGAAAGAGCTGATGGGATTGGTCCTGAGTGGTGACAAAACTACTGTGGGCGCTAAAAGACTAAAAATGTTTGGAGAACGCTGCGCATAACTAATATACCAAACCAGTATCCACACGAATAACACTTACATTGCATGATTTACGTCCATTGCCTTGTGGGAGCTTTGCCTCGCTGCTCTGCTGCTCTGCTGGTCCCTGTTAGGACCCAGCACCGACACTGGAGGACCAGGCTGTATTACTGGGCCCGCTGGAGGGAAGGGAGGCACTGGAGAACCAGGACTGAGTGGGGTAGCCTGTCAGACCTCGCTGCAGTAAAATGAGAGGTTTTCTAAAGGGACGCTGGTGCTTTGAAACACTTTTATCCACAGGGACCGCCAAAATGAACACAAAAGTTCCTTCTAGTAACTTCAAGTAAAATGCTTAGCCACCATTGAGTCCAAGACCTTACTCAAGTAAAAGTATGCAGGACTACTTTTTACAGTGTGGTATTAGTACTGTTACTTCAGCAAAGATCTCCTTCAACTCTTGACACTACAAAACAGAGTCCTGCAGTTAGTTTTCTGTTATGGTTGAGTCCCCTTTGTCTGCTGGAAGTTGATTTACCAAATAACAGTATTACTGGGCCTAGTGTGACCGTTTAGTTTAGTTTGTCATGTATCTCAGTAGTAAACTAAAGCTGGCAGTAGGCTCTGTAGTCTGACTGTTTAGGTTAGTTTGTCATGTATCTTAGTAGTAAACTAAAGCTGGCAGTAGGCTCTGTAGTCTGACTGTTTAGTTTGTCTTGTATCTTAGTAGTAAACTAAAGCTGGCAGTAAACTCTGTAGTCTGACTGTTTAGGTTAGTTTGTCATGTATCTCAGTAGTAAACTAAAGCTGTCAGTAGGCTCTGTAGTCTGACTGTTTAGATTAGTTTGTCACATATTTTAGTAGTAAACTAAAGCTGGCAGTAGGCTCTGTAGTCTGACTGTTTAGGTTAGTTTGTCATGTATCTCAGTAGTAAACTAAAGCTGTCAGTAGGCTCTGTAGTCTGACTGTTTAGATTAGTTTGTCACGTATTTTAGTAGTAAACTAAAGCTGGCAGTAGGCTCTGTAGTCTGACTGTTTAGGTTAGTTTGTCATGTATCTTAGTAGTAAACTAAAGCTGGCAGTAGGCTCTGTAGTCTGACTGTTTAGGTTAGTTTGTCATGTATCTCAGTAGTAAACTAAAGCTGGCAGTAGGCTCTATAGTCTGACTGTTTAGCTTAGTTTGTCATGTATCTTAGTAGTAAACTAAAGCTGGCAGTAGGCTCTGTAGTCTGACTGTTTAGGTTAGTTTGTCATGTATCTCAGTAGTAAACTAAAGCTGGCAGTAGACTCTGTAGTCTGACTGTTAGGTTAGTTTGTCATGTATCTTAGTAGTAAACTCATCGGCTGACTGAGCAGCAGCTCCTCCTCTCTACCAGCATCAACATCAGCAGAGGACAGGAGGATGGACTGATACTGACTGATGGATATAACAGACTGTTGCTATATGTATAACAGCGTGTTGCTATGTTTAACAGACCATTGCTACGTATAGCAGGTTATTGCCATGTATAGCAGACTGTTACTGTGTATAGCAGGCTGTTGCCATTGCTATGTATAGCAGAACGTTGCTATGTATAGCAGACCATTCCTACACACTGTAGTAACAGACATTAAAATATGTAAATAAAATATGTACCATAAGTTAGTAATAAGAAATTTTCTGACCTTTTGCTCTGGCACCTTCAACACTACATCTGTAAGACAACAACAGGGTCTGACTACTTCCTGGAGCCACTTTATAAACCTGCAGCCATATATAACACCTCATATCAATTTACATATTACATATATCATGTCGTCATGTTCAGGCTTCCACCATCGACTGTCCCTTAATATAAACATGAATGTGTCCTGTATAATGCATGCACCTTTATTAGCATAAAACATAAAACATGTAACAGCACACACACACCAGGTTATACCACAGCCGATCCATAAACATGTCAACCAAATCCACACTTAAAAACCAGCAAACTGCAGACCAGTAATTTAAGTTTTAATACCAGTCTTGTTTTTTTTTAAATCAGAGATGTTTTCAGTGCTGAATCACAGACTATATTTGCTGTCCCTGAACGCAGCTTACCCAATCTCAAAACACAGAATCCTTAAATGCGTTTCATACAGACTGAACACGACGGCGCTCCTCTTGAAGTTATTAAAACAACAGAATATTCCTTTAGTGAGCTCTTGTTCCCATCAGCTGGAACTGGATGTGTGTTCACAGCCATGTGCTTGGTGGAGGCATATTCTGCCCCGCTTTATATCCATACCATTTCAGCTATTCATGGGATCCAGTGTGTGACCAGAGTGACCACACGCTTGACTTGCTCTTTTCCCCTCCAAGCGTTGTTGAAAACCTCGGTATGGACCGAGATGTACAGCACACCATGTCTGCAGCATGTTTATGAAACAAGGTCAAAGTAACCTGATCTTTTTAACAGCGGACGTGGAATAAAAATGCACTTTGAACAGTTTTTTTGCAGAGTTGTTAAGGCTGTCAGAAATGATAACGCCTTAATGTAAATCTGTTTTAATGCCACTGATTTCTTTTAGGTATTAATGCAATAAATCTTCTCCTTTAAGAGGTTGTAGCAGACTCAGCTTTACAGCTGCAGGAGGTAGAAATCAAGTTATCTCTATAAAACGGCCACTATGAGATAGGAAATCTGAAATAAACCATGTTCCTCTGTGTCCTCTGCTGGAAGGAAGGAAGGAAGATATATATATATATATATATATATATATATATATATATATATATATATATATATATATATATATATATATATATATACGGGTCAAAGCCATCCATCTCAACCCCTTTTCCCTTTAGGGGTCGCGGGGAGGCTGGAGCCGATCCCAGCTGGCATTGGGCGAAGGCAGGGTACACCCTGGACAGGTCGCCAGTCCATCCAGGTGAATAAAAAAAAAAAAATAGAGACAGACAACCATTCACGCTCACATCCACACCTACGGGCAATTTAGAGTAATCAATTAACCTAAACAGCATGTTTTTCAATATGAAAAAATACTATAAAATATGTACTGTAAAAGATAGAATTAAGAAAAATATAAAACTATCTCAGTGGGTTAATAATCTCCTCCAGATGCAGTAGACAGTGTAGTAGTACTCCTGTTGTAATCCACACGCACATAGTGCAACATAAAATAGGTCATCTCAGTTCAGTCTTTGTAGAAGGAGAAGAAGTAAACAACAACAGCAACAACAACAACAACAACAACATGATAAAGACACCATGAGAAAGAAAAGAAAAAGAAGGCAAACACATATGAACACTGTTCAGTCATTTAATGTCTGTAGCAGCGAGTCGTCGTTCAGCCTGAAGCTGGAGGAGGTGGAGGAGGTAGGGAAGGAAAGGAGGAGGTAGGGGAGGAAAGGTAGGGAAGGAAAGGTAGGGAAGGAAAGGAGGAGGTAGGGGAGGAAAGGTAGGGAAGGAAAGGAGGAGGTAGGGGAGGAAAGGTAGGGGAGGAAAGGAGGAGGTAGGGGAGGAAAGGTAGGGGAGGAAAGGTAGGGGAGGAAGGGGAGGAGGAGGTAGGGGAGGAAAGGAGGAGGTAGGGGAGGAAAGGTAGGGGAGGAAAGGAGGAGGTAGGGGAGGAAAGGTAGGGAAGGAAAGGTAGGGGAGGGAAAGGAGGGAGGTAGGGGAGGAAAGGTAGGGGAGGAAAGGAGGGAAGGAAAGGTAGGGGAGGAAAGGAGGCGGTAGGGGAGGCAAGGTAGGGAAGGAAAGGTAGGGGAGGAAAGGAGGAGGTAGGGGACGAAAGGTAGGGAAGGAAAGGTAGGGGAGGAAAGGTAGGGGAGGAAAGGAGGAGGTAGGGGAGGAAAGGCGGAGGTAGGGGAGGGAAGGTAGGGAAGGAAAGGTAGGGGAGGAAAGGAGGAGGTAGGGGAGGAAAGGTAGGGAAGGAAAGGAGGGGGTAGGGGAGGAAAGGAGGAGGTAGGGGAGGAAAGGTAGGGAAGGAAAGGTAGGGAAGGAAAGGAGGGGGTAGGGGAGGAAAGGTAGGGAAGGAAAGGAGGGAGTAGAGGAGGAAATGGAGAAGGTAGGGAAGGAAAGGGGGTAGGGAAGGAAAGGAGGGGGTAGGGGAGGAAATGGAGGGAAGGAAAGGAGGAGGTAGAGGAGGAGGTGGAGAAGGTAGGGAAGGAAAGGTAGGGGAGGAAAGGTAGGGGAGGAAGGAGGAGGTAGAGGAGGAGGTGGAGGAGGTAGGGAAAGGAAAGGAGGAGGTAGGGAAGGAAAGGAGGTGTCCTGGTATCTCTTAGCACTGAATGCGTCACGTCAGTCGGGTCCTGACAGAACAGAGGAACTAACGAGTGAGACCAGGACTGAAGAGCTCATCAGGACCGACTGTACTTGACAGACGAGAGACTGAGTGGATGACAGCTTCTGATAAGGAGGGAAAACAGAGCTGGATTCTCCTTTTGATGTGGACACACACACACACACACACACACACACACACACACACACACACACACACACACACACACACACACACATCCTCAGAAATCAGATTTGGGAGCTGTGAAGAATAAATGCACGAAGGGTTGAAAAACGAGGCCTGTCTAATCATTCAATTAGGATCCAAGGCAGATGGTCAGGACACACACACACACACACACACACACACACACACAGACCTGTTACACCTTGTCGTCTTGCTCTCTTCACTCTCAGTGTAATCCTGTACTCAGTCTCTCTCTATCCTCGATTGTGTCTTAATGAGACACTGTTGTCGGCCTGCACTTCATTATCTGGACATCCCATAATTATCTGACTGTATACGTTGATATAGCAACATAATATCAGTGTGACTGACAGGTCGTGACAACTGCGTTGTTCGGTCCTCAGTTCGTCAAAGTTAAGTATAACATTTTTGGTCGCCTGAAATTGTGCAGCATTCGTTTGTACTTAGCTCCATCCTCATGTCACTTTCTGGTTCCAAAAACCAAGATGGCCACGGCCAAAAACCAAGATGGCCACGGCCAAAAACCAAGATGGCCACGGCCAAAAACCAAGATGGCCACGGCCAAAAACCAAGATGGCCACGGCCAAAATGCTCCACTCAAGTCTTCCAAACATCCACAAAGCTAATAATCAGAGAAAACAGCTTCATTCATGAAGAAATAAAAAAATAGAAATTGGGAGCAGAAATAAAGAGACCTAATGATTTACTGTCATGTTCTCTTGAATATTAGAAATGTAGCTGATGAAACATGTTTTTTATTTTGCCAAAAATAAACAACAAACTGAAATTCTCCAAAACCTTTTGTAAGAATGCAGTGAGAACTAATACTGAGGTAGCAGGACACAGTTATTGTCTGGATTTGTTCATAAATAAAATAAAATAAATCAAATGCCAGCTGAAACGTCTGCTGTATGATGGCCTTGGTTGACAAAATGGCATCATGTCCTGATCTATTGGAGCTTGGCAGCAGGGTTGTTGAAGGGCATTGTGGGTAATGTAGGAAATAATTCGCTGAAGTAGAAGAAGGAAACTATGCAGCTTGAGGGAAAGTTTTTTTTGACTGAAACATTATATATTGTAATATTTAAATCAGTGTGGGTCTTTGTTTTTAATTATAGGTTATTAGTTATTATATTGATCCTCTCTCTCCGTGTGTTGATCTGGTATTTATAGATTATTAGACATATATGTATCTACATGTCTGTCCTCTCTGTCTCTGTTCAGCTGGTATACTGGGCCAGTCAGCAGCAGGATCAGGATGAGAAGATGGCTGGCTGTGTGTTTCCAATGGGACCAGAGAGCTTTCAGCGCTTCACGCCGGACTCCCTGGCTGCCATCGAGCAGCGCATCGCTCAGGAGCGGGCCCGACGCAACAAACACTACCAGGAGGTACACACTGACCAACACAACCTATTAGCACTTCTACTATTCAAACGAGGTGAAACAGGAAGTAGAGGATGAAAGACTGGAGGTCAAAAGGTGAATAAAATGAAGAGATGGGGCAGCTTCAGCAGGTAGCTCGGGTGTTTCGGAGGCTGTGATGTTACACAAAAAAATACCACAAAAACAGGTGCAACAAACAAAAATACATGAGAAGAAAAAGGAAAAAATGAAAAAAACTATAGAAATATATACAATAAGCATGAATATATAAGAATTAAAAGATAAGAAAAAATACTATAAAAATATATACAAGAAGCATGAATATAGAATAGGAGAATACAATAAAAATATGAACAAATACAATAAAAATGCTCACAAAAATAGAGGAAAAATAACAAAAACATGAAAAAACATAGATATGCAACAGAAAAAGAATACAATGAAAATATGAAAAAAGATACTGTAAAGGTATGTACCAGTAATATACAGAAAAGAAATAAATAAGAGATAAATAAAGAAATAAAGAAATATACAGTTTCAATCTGAAAATAATGAATAAATTATATTCATACACAGTGTATAAAAAATATGTACAAAAAATGTAACTACAGAATAAAAGATACAATAAAAATATGGAAAAATACTATAAAAGTATTTACAAAAAAAGAAAAATACCATAATGATGTGAAAAAATACTGTAGAAATATGTACAAGACACATAACCATAGAATAGAAGAAAATTACAATAGAAATATGGAAAATACTATAAAATAGATGCAATAAATATAAATATAGAAGAAAAAAATTAAAAAATGCTATAAAAGTAGTTACAACAAAAAATAAAAATACCATAATGATATGAAAAATACTGTAAAAAATATGTACAAGAAACATAAATATAGAGTGGAGGAAAAATACAATAAAAATATGGTAAAATGATCTAAAAATATTTACAAGAAACAAATATATAATAGAATAATAAAGAATTATATTCTATATTTATTATTAACATATGAAAATAATTATATAAAAAAGTAAGAAAATAGTTATATAAGTACATAATATTTGTACTGTATATATAATGAACAATAAGTTTTCAGACCCTTTGCTGCGGTACTTAACTATAAACTACATTTATAACACAACATACATACATAAGTGTGTGTGTGTGTGTGTGTGTGTGTGTGTGTGTGTGTGTGTGTTTGTTTCAGGACCTGGGCGACGTGGTGCTCCCCCGGCCCCGGCCCGACCTGGAGGCAGGAAAACAGCTGCCACGCATCTTCGCCGACATCCCGTCTCACCTGGTGGGCGTCCCCCTGGAGGACATCGACCAGTACTACTTCAAAGACAAGAGGGTAGGTGACCCGGGACTGTGGGGGGGTGAAGGTGTTTGGAAATACCCGGCCTGTCCTGCTGGAGAATCCCTGAAAGATAAATGGTGTCGTCGGTAGCCTACTTCACTGAGGACCAGAGGGAAGGTGATGGAGTGAGGGCGTCCCCTCTTCCTCCCTCTGTCTCTGTCCTTTTTTAAACTCTCATTATGAAGCTTTGCAGCAGCTAAACCTGCACGAATAACGCCGGGTCCACACTAAACGGGAGTCATGCTGATGTTAGTCCTGATTCCGACCCGATTGTTTGATGGTTCTGGAGATGATCTTTCCAGATGTTCCTGTGGCACACTGTGACCTTAATAAAAAGGAGGATTTCAAACCAAAGTAGGGGGGTCTGGAGGTCCCACCTCCAGCAAAATTAGAGTTTCAGAGACTTTATTTCCTGCATGCTAGTGACGTTTAAAGAATGAAAATATTATAATATGTAAATATGGTTTGTGACAGTCCCATGTTAAGATAAATAACTGTGGCAACACACCGGTTCTTCTAGCTGTGTTCACTTTCAATAAGTAAATGATGTAAAGGTTTGAAAATGCCCTTCGTCTCTGCATCCGTTTCTGTCCTTGTCTCTAGTGACGTTTCTCTTGAGGGAGTATCCTTTTTCTTTCCGTCTCTCTTCCTCATGTTGCCTCTCTCTCTTACCCTGTTTAGCTCAGGTGTGTTTCCTCTGGCTTTTAACGAGCATCCAGGGTGGATGTGATGTCTGCTGGTTGGTCTGCAGCAACAGACAAAACGCTCAGCACCTGTCTTCATCTTCTGTTACTAAACCCTTTACCGGAGCCTCCTCAGTGGTGCGTGAAGTCAATGGGTAGACCTCAGGTCTGGGAAAGTACTCGGATCTTCTACTTTTCGTCACAACAGTGCGGTAAAGGGAATGTTATCCATCAGTTTCCTGCCGAGAACCGTCCAACCATCCGTCAGTCTTCAACAGCTTATCCTGTTAGGGGTTGCAGAGGGGCCGATCCTAGCTGGAGTGGGTGAAGGCGGGGTTAACCCTGGACAGGTCACCAGTCCATCGCAGGGCACATAGAGACAGACAACCATTCACTCACCTACAATTTAGAGTCAACAATTAACCCTTTGGAGAGGAAAACCGGAGCACCGGAGAAAACCCACGTTTACACGTGGAGAACACGCGAACTCCATACAGAAGAACCCCATGCCGGATTTGAACCTGCAACCCTCTGGCTTCAGATTTAGAGGTGCTGATCCTCATCACAGCCACTTCACACTCGGCTGCAAACCGATCCGATGAACGATGGAGGTCGCAGACCAATGATACCAACAGCACCACATCATCCTCAAAAAGCAACGATGAGATCTTCAGCACACCGCTCAGCAAACCCTGACAGAATTCAGAAATCAGAGTTGATGATTTAAATCAGAAGCTAGCAGGTCCCTGTTGGGTTTATGAGCTACTTGGGGGTTGGACAGAAGTGGTTATTTCACCCCCAAAGTCTCCCCCCTAATTAATTTAACCCAAACATCTTTGCTGTCTCTGCTGGTGTAAATGTGGTTTCATTGAGAACACAAGAATCATCTCTACCATAACTGTGTTTTTCTGTCTCTCTTGCAGACCTTCATAGTCCTGAACAAAGGGAAGGCCATCTTCCGTTTCAGTGCCACATCAGCTCTCTACATCTTCAGCCCTTTCCACCCAGTCCGCAGAATCGCCATCAAGATCCTGGTCCACTCATATCCTTACACTGCTGCTGCTGCTAATGTATGTACTCATGCGTGACGTGGTGGCGGCGCTATGATCTGCTGCTGGCTGGGGGGAAACGGCTGCAGGGAGGTCAGAGGTCAGATAGAGAGCAGCATCCCTGCAGCCTGGAGGGTTCAGAGTGGCAGCAGCCGGGCCACCCTGATGGCAGCGTGGGCCATCGTATAAACAAACAGATGCAGGCTGGACGAGGCTTCATCGCTGCAGGCGTCTGAAGCCTCGTCACTGCTTCGCTGCTTCATGTTGTCTTTACTGTATACATCAGCAGGCCTGCAGATTTGCTAACAGGGGCACTCCACTGACTGTACACCAGAGGAGGAATGTAACTAAGTACATTTACTCAAGTACTGTACTCAAATACAACTTTGAGATACTTGTACTTTACTGTCATTGGTAGTAGTTCCATTTTATAGCACTTCATACTTCTACTCCACTACATCTCAGAAGTAAATGTACTTTTTACTTCACTGCTTTCATTTGACAGCTTTAGACACGTGTTATAAAAAAAAGTGGGCCAGTAGTTGATTAAAATGTTTAATTGCAATTAATGGCATGATTGTCTGTAGTTATTTGCAATTAATCGCAGTGTTTTTAAAACTCTTATGTTGAGCAATGGGCTTTATGCTAACTGTTTAGCTTATACTGTGTTGAGTGACGGGCTTTATGCTAACTGTTTAGCTTATACTGTGTTGAGTGACGGGCTTTATGCTAACTGTTTAGCTTATACTGTGCTGAGTGACGGGCTTTATGCTAACTGTTTAGCTTATACTGTGTTGAGTGACGGGCTTTATGCTAACTGTTTAGCTTATACTGTGTTGAGTGACGGGCTTTATGCTAACTGTTTAGCTTATACTGTGTTGAGTGACGGGCTTTATGCTAACTGTTTAGCTTATACTGTGTTGAGTGATGAGCTTTATGCTAACTGTTTAGCTTATACTGTGTTGAGTGATGAGCTTTATGCTAACTGTTTAGCTTATACTGTGTTGAGTGATGAGCTTTATGCTAACTGTTTAGCTTATACTGTGTTGAGTGATGGGCTTTATGCTAACTGTTTAGCTTATACTGTGTTGAGTGATGGGCTTTATGCTAACTGTTTAGCTTATACTGTGTTGAGTGACGGGCTTTATGCTAACTGTTTAGCTTATACTGTGTTGAGTGATGAGCTTTATGCTAACTGTTTAGCTTATACTGTGTTGAGTGATGGGCTTTATGCTAACTGTTTAGCTTATACTGTGTTGAGTGACAGGCTTTATGCGAACTGTTTAGCTTATACTGTGTTGAGTGACGGGCTTTATGCTAACTGTTTAGCTTATACTGTGTTGAGTGATGAGCTTTATGCTAATGGTTTAGCTTATACTGTGCTGAGTGATGAGCTTTATGCTAATGGTTTAGCTTATACTGTGTTGAGTGACGGGCTTTATGCTAACTGTTTAGCTTATACTGTGTTGAGTGATGAGCTTTATGCTAATGGTTTAGCTTATACTGTGTTGAGTGATGCCACCATGCTTTCACTACAAACCAGAACTTTATTTCATTTATTCTACTTTGATTAATTAGCCACAAAAAAAGCCAAATCTTAAAACAGCTGAGGAATGTTTTAATGTGAATGGGGTGATTCATACTGGCTCTAGTAATTAAGGTTTTTTCGGTGCAGTTTTACAGAAATATGAATGGTTTATTAATGTGATGTGACCCATTAAAATATCTGAAGTCCATTTAATTCACCCTGATTAGCTTCAGTTGCAGTCAACATGACTATTAATGGCCCTGAATTTTGACTTTAATCGTGCACTGCACGAGTTTACACTGGCTCCTACAGCTGGATGTATGGAAGTGTATTTACCAGTCGACTGACTTGGTGTGTGTGTGTGTGTGTGTGTGTGTGTGTGTGTGTGTGTGTGTGTGTGTGTGTGTCTGAAGGCTCATCCCGTCGGTCATATTTCTAAACCAGATATCATCTTGAGCTGTCCGGTGAGCTATAAACATGACCAGTAAATATTGCCCATCAAGGCGGTCCCTGCTCACTCAGATTGTTACAGTGATCTCCCATCTGACCACATCTCGGGGGTCTACTACAGGCTGAACTCTGACCCCTGACCTTTGACCTATACCACCACTCTCAGCCTAAGCCTATCAGAGCAGGTCTACACACCTGTAGGTACGATGATGTCCCACTGTGATCTGGATTGAATGGGTTTAATGATCTGGTGGGATAACCTCAGATTTGTGTAATCCAGTATGGTAGTTTGGCCAAAACCATTTCTAAAGATACTCAGGAATAACAATACTGGATGGAAGTCAAGACAAAAAAAATGGATGGTTATGTGCAATTACTACATGTTCCTCATCAAAGTTTGCATCATTTTGACCATTTGTTTAACATTAATGTCTTGAAACTTCTGTTTGGGTGAACCATGGCATGGCATGATTCACAATATAATATCAGATGGCTGTCAGAGAGCCTTAAACCTGCATCTCTCTAACAGCCAGCAGGGGGCGACTCTTCTGGTTGCAAAAAGAGGTCTGAATGTATAGAAGACTATGAGAAAATTATCCTACTTCTCTCTGATTTATTACCTCAGAAAACATTATAAACATGAGTTTATGGTCTCAATCACTAGTCTCTTCAGTACAGCATGATGTTCATTTAGTAAATTATGGTGCATTTAGAGTCAAATGGACCATAAAGCAGGGGGTGCTGTAGGGCGGGGCTACCTGGTGATTGACAGGTAGCTACCACTGCGTTTTCCGGTCTCAAAGTTTTACGTGATTTTGTCTGAGAACTTAAACCCTAACATTTTTGGTCACCTAAAAATGTCTTATTCAGCGTTCAGTTGTACACCCTCTCATGTCACCTCTGGTTCCAAAAACACAAAACTGTCTTGATTTTTGGCCATCACCATCTTGGTTTTTTCCAGAGACGGCCATAAACGCAAGATAGAGATGGCCAAAAACCAAGATGGTGATGTACAAAAACCAAGATGGTGATGTACAAAAACCAAGATGGAGGCAGGCATAAACCATGATGGAGACGGCTTAAAATCAAGATGTGACGGCCAAAATGCCAAACTCAAGGCTTCAAAACTGTAAACTTCGTACTTAAGTTACGCCACTTCTGGTGTTATTTTAACCCAAACCGTGATCTTTTCCTAAACCTATCTAAGTGGCTTTTGTCACGTAGCTTCTGTGCTTGTTATCGTCATGATGTTCCAGTTGGATTTCATTAGATTCCAGATGTGGTGGAGGCTCCAGCTGTAGGATTCTGGCCAGTCGCCCTGTCCGACGCCACGCCGGCGTCGTCCTCTGGCTCCAGGCGCCAGGCCAACATGACAGATATTACCTCACACCCAAAACTCAACAGCCCCCCCCCCCCCCAACCACCCGTCCCTCCCTCCCCTCACCTCACACTCGTCTATTTTTACCGTGGGAGGCGGCCGCTGGTGTTGAGAGATGTCGAGCCGGCGGACACGCTGCTGTTGTCACGGGGATAAGTGGGTGAAGAGGTCGGCAACGGAGGTGTGGTGCTGCTGATGTGTGTGTGTGTGTGTGTGTGTGTGTGTGTAAGAGACAAAACAAAAAGTAGAACAAGTGTGTGTTGGAGGGAGGGAGTCGCTGTTAGAGTATAAGTGGAGTTTTAGTTTATAAGTGTGTGTGCGAGAGATCAAGTGTATTCTGGATTCATGCCCGACCACGCTGGCGCCGCCATGACAAGCTGTGTGTGAGGTGGACACACACAAACACACACACACATAAACACATACAGTACAAACACTCGTAGAAAACAAAAAGTGTGTGATCGGTACTAACACCACCTGTCGTTTATGACAGAAAACACAGTTTGACTACATTTCTCAAGGGGTCTTTGCTCTGGAGGACACACATTTGACTTCGTGTCCCATGAGGCATTGCTCAGGGAGCACATTAATCCGTTAGACTGCGCTGCAGCCTCCAGCTGTGTGTGGTTGGGTTGACTTCACGCTGCTGAGGTGGAGCTGAGCCGGTGTGTTTGAGGGAGTATTGTGTAAAACGGTGTTAGCGCCACCATGTTGGTGATGTGTTGTTTTCTGGCCACAGCTGCTTAGAAGTCAAAGTCTGTTCAGTTAACATAATGAGATGATGCACCATGTAAACAATTAGTCTCAAATCAAAGTCTCATGTCCAGGAGTCCTTTAGAGGAAGATATAAATCAGCAGTCTGAATAATGACCAGTTCTGGGAAGTAATGAGTTGTTGCCCCATACGGACCATGATGTCACCCATCGGTTTGAAGCCTCGAGTTCGTTCATTTTGGCCATCTCCATCTTGGTGTTTGGTCGTCGCCATCTTGGTTTTTGGCCCTCTCCATCTTGGTTTTTGGCCGTTGCCATTTTGGTTTTGGGACATTGCCATTTTGGTTTTGGAACATTGCCATATTAGCTTTTGGTCATCACCAAAAACTTCTGTACAATCAGACTTCTTTTAGCGATCAGAGGAGTCGCCCCCTGCTGGCTATTAGAAAGAATGCAGGTTAAAGCACTTCAGCATCGGCTTCACTTTTCAGACCTGAAGCTGATCCTGGTTTTGTTTCATTTTTGACATTGATTAATCGAGAAAATAATTGGCAGATTGATCAGTTATGAGAGTCATTGTTATTCCTCTTGTCTGGGTTTGTGGTCCAGACCCATTTCCTCCCTGCTGTTCTTACAAAATAAAAGCAGTCTGTGGAGCTGCTAGACCAGCACTGGTTAGAGGGTCGACTTGGATTTGAGATTAAAAAAAAGGGTTTTACTGCTCCAGAGCTTCTTGTGCAAACTCAGAAGGATGATGGAGAGACACAAATGTGGAAAGAGGGAGGAAGTAAAAAGCGAAGAGACAGAGAGGAAAGCTCCTGCGGTGGATGTGGGAGGTATAATGGCATTACCGGTACGGTGGCCTGGGAGGTCCATAACAGCAGGGCTATCATTACGGCATAATTAGCTCCTGGCTCTGCGGTGGCGGCAGTAGGGGGACATTTGCGTTGTTTGTCAATCGGTAACCGTATTATCTCGCCGCCTGCCACCGTGCTGCAGCAACATCATTACAGCCGGCACTCAATCAACAATTACCCTGCAGCTCAAACAACTTTCAGCTGGAGTTTGGGCCGCGTTCACTCGGGGAGTATGTTCCTTCTGCCAAATTACAATAATTATGATTCATTTATAGCTGTGATTGACAGCTGAGCGAGGTCTCTCCCACCTCATCGCACGTAGCGTGCTGAACATGGCAGGTGAAGGTGATATTTAACGCGTATCGCTGCCTTCTGACAGTTTGGAAAAGTTACTGCTCCCCATTATGTGATGATTAGACAAGAGTGGGCCCTTTCTCCCGCCGCTGCTGTTAATGGCATATTAATTAGCTGTATTGAATGTGGCAGGCGTCGGGAGGGGAGCGGCGAGGCACACATGCTAACTCGGTGCAGCCTTTCAGCTCACTTCGTCTTTATTTAGTCCTAATGGGAAAGGTGTTTCAGAGAAAATGCACACGTAAAATCACTTCTGCATGTTGGTACACACTCTAGCAGACGCTTCTGCTTTAACATTTCAGGTGTTTAGCCGACACTCTGCGAGGGAACAAGTCGGAACAGCTCCAGTCCCTCGATCACCAACTTTTCACATCTGACGTACTGCTCTTCTCCACAGCGACTCGGCTCTAAATCACAGAAATGTAAACGAAATCGACTAATTCTTGACTTATTGTCCGCTCTGCTAAACTCCACCCACCTGATACCCATCAGGTCTGAGTTATAGGAGGTCAGACTTCTGCAGAGTGATTTTACACCTGGTGGAAGATTATAAAACACTAATTCAGGACTATTTAAATGTCCTCTTACTGAACAACACTGCTAATTATTCAGCTGATGTTTGTTTTAAGTCTATTTGTTTCTTTTAATATGAAATTTCTCAGATCAGAATCAAAAATACTTCAGTGATCCCCAGTTAAATCAAGAAGAAACAGGAGAAAGATAGCAATGAAATAGTGTAAATATACAACACAGTGTGGAGTATTATTATTATTATTATTATTATTATTATTATTATTATTATTATTACATTTAGTAATAATAGTGACCAGTATACATAAGAATATTTTTTATTTTCTTATTATTGTTTTAAATGTTTTGTTGTTTGTTTTAAGTCTGTTATTTGTTTCTTTCGTGTGAAATTTGTCAGATGACAATCAGAAATGCTTTATTGATCTATGAGGGAAAATGGGATGATATACTGTATATAACACCATATATGTAGTGTAAGAAATAATATTCACATTATTTAATTAAATGTCATTCATTTTAATTAAATAATAATAAAAGAAATTGAAAAACTTGTAATAATAATGTGTAATATATATATATATAATATATAATAATAATATGTTAAAAATATAAGAAATGTACAAATGCCAAATATATAACCACATTCTAAATAAGCAAGTATAAAATGGTGAGAAGGGGGATCAATTAAATGTGTTAAATATTAAATAGTATAAGTTAGAATAAAAAAATCGTTGCTGTCTGTTATATAATATATAATATATTATATATATATATATATATATATATATATATATATATATATATATATATATATATATATATATACACACACACACATACAGTGTATATGACGTGTTCAGTGTTTAATCTGTGTCTTTTTTAAATATAAATGTTTTCCCCTTCATAATAATGATGATGTTCAGGGCTTTCCCTTCATCGTCCCTTAAATTACCAAACATTATAGCTACA
>CAMQGK010000028.1:2405000-2452500 GCA_947000775.1 Pterois miles | reverse complement strand
CCAGTGTGTTCTGGCGTACCATAGTTTTATTTGGTGTCAGTACAACCAACACTTCAGAAAGGGAGTGATTATGCAAGTTCAGCTACTGGGAGGCTTTTAATGTGAAACATCTGTGCAGGAAAAAGAGCAGCAATGCTGAACTGAGTGGAATGAATCAGTGGTGAGCATGACACCGCTGTGTTGTACGGATGGGATTAGCGCTGTGGAATTAAAATAAAGATTAATAGAAGCCGTCTTTGCTGCTGAGGTAAACTTGAAAACGTCCTATTTGTCCAAGTGTGTTTGTTAAATTCAGACACATTTGCAAAGTAAGGAGAAACTACCGAAGTTGCCTCATTGTGCTGTCAGTCCACGAAATAATGAAATTCAGGCCTCAGCATCATATATCAGTAATAAACCTAATGAGGCTGCGCCGTTAAAAATAAGTCTGTGCTGTGACGTGAGTCCACGTTTCTGCTCTACAGTGGTGGTACTTTTGAGATACTTGTACTTCCATTTTACTTCCACGTCACCATATTTCAGAACATAATCTGGTACTTTTTGCTCCACTCTGTTCAGCACAGTCACAATGTACTTTGTGAAATAGTCACAAAAATCTCACGTATTGATTTGTGTACATAGACAGGAATTTGACTTTTTTTTTGGTCAGCATGAAATCAGTTCGTATGTAATTCATGTAACTGTGAACCAGGATGTATAAAGAGTAGAAACTGTGTACGGAGGTCGGGGTGGATGGGTGGGTCAAAACACCCACGAGACAGCTCTTCATGTGTGAAGCAACAAGCCAAAGTTGATTTGTCACGTAACTTTCATACTTATATTACATCACTTAACTTAACTTTCCTGAATTTCCCTCCGGGGATTAATAAAGGTTCATCTTATCTTAACTTTAACCCAAACTGCAATCTTTTCCTAAACCTTGTAGTTTTGCTGCCTTAACCTAACCAAGTTGATCTTTTGCTAAACCTAGGTAGTTTTGTCGCCTAAACCTAACCAAATCAATCTATTCCTAACCTCCTTACTTTTAGGTGAGTGATTGGAGTTGAAGCAGCAGCAGGACAGTTAGTGGGGTTTGAACCGTGGACCCTGGCAGTGTTGGTGCCTTGCTCCGCCCGCTGACCTCAGTGTGTCCTGTGTGGTTGCAGGGATCTGGGGGGGTTGAGGGTGTAGGACTGCTGGTTGTTTGATCCTCCAATAGGAACACAGCTCCCCGGGGGGCTGCAGTCAGCTGGTCGGAGGTGACACCCAAGAAAAATGAGGTTTAATCCCACTTCCCACAAAATGAAATGAATGAAAACCTCCATTTATGTCCGTCGCTCACTTTGTGCTCCTCTAGGAAGCAGCAAAGTCAAATAAACAAATGAATAAATAGTTATAATAGTATGCATATTTATAATATTTTTATTGTTCAACACAAGACGTTTCAGTAGAGACATTAAATATGACAATATGATAGAAATAATGTAGTTTTGCTTTTGTGCGGCTCTTTGTAGGCGGACGCTTTACTGACGTCTGGTAGTCACTTCGGTCCAAAATGGCGGAGGTGTATCTCTGCTGCTGGACGCTGATCTTGAAATGGAACGAACAGTTGGTTGCACTTTATATCAATATACGTTTTTTGGTATTAAGTAATGTGACTCTGTGAAACCTTGCGTCACATAGCGTGGTTTGTACCTGGTGGGCGTTCTCGTATTTGTTTATTAACCGCAGGACATCCCATCGTAGATATTCAACACGTTTAACATCTGAAATCGGCGCGTCCAGGATGGACTTCAGAGCCGATCGGGGATGTAAAAACACTCTGGAAACATGGATCGTCTGGAAAGATCAGCATCAGAACCATCAAACAATCCGGGCTTTGCTGATGATCGTCTGGAGGAATCGGGACCAAAATTGTCTGGATTCCCTCGTCAGACTTCTTCTCATAAAGCTCCTAATTTTCCAAGCTTTGGGAATCGAATAACTCCTAAATAATAGTTTCCTTTAAAGAGGGAAAACTATAATCCGCTGGATGATCCACTCGGTGAATTAGAGAAAAGAGGTTTTCTCAGTGACACACATTCATTTTCTAAATTATGGGTTTGAAAAGCTGAAGGTTCCCTAAACTCATTCAGCACATAAACGGCTGTCAAATCGTCAGTTCAAGCCCGGAACAACAGACACAGGAAGTGCAGCTCTGCTTCCTCTGGACGCCGCCAGCAGCGCCCACCCTGCCTGTCGTCATGCCTCAGAGGGGAAACGAGCGTGACCTGTCCACTTCAGTAATTGACTGACTGATGGAAAATCGCTGTGGTTTGGTTTGGTTAGCGATCAGGTGGCGATCAATCAGAGAGCTGGGGAGCTGGGAGGCGTTCGGCGAGGGACGCCGGCGGGAAGATAAACGATCCCAATGAACCGATGGGATCAATAGTTGACCCCGAGGCTCGGCTCCGGGGTTAGCGCTCGCTGTAATGAAGCGGTGTCACCTCCACCGCGGCCTCCCGCTAAATTGCAGCGTCTTGATGAAGGTGCCCTCAGATGGCGTGGACGAGTTACATAATGCGACCCTGACGACCTGCCGCCAAATCCCTAAAGGGAAAAATGGCTTCACTTAAAGGACAAATTCACCATTAAAACAGTTACATCAGCTGGTGATGGACTTCACATTTATCCACTCAGCAGGTCTCTTTCTTCTTAAACAAAGTCACCGTTATCTTTCATTCCGATATATTAAGCAGCTTCATCGCCTTCAGGACACATTTATTTATCCGACTAACGTGCTTTACTATATATATTTTTGTGGGAACATGTTTGTCGACCGGGTGACGTCCGTGTTTCCAGTCCTGGAAGTGTGACATTCCTACAGAGGCGTCGTAGGGAGGCCGTTGCAGTGGATGGTTGGCGTTCAAAGGGCAGGGCTTTCACACCAGAGACCTGGTTCACATTCATGGAAAGATAGTGGTTTTAGTTAAATTCTGGCTGTGTTGGAAACCGTATACCACGCTAGTAGTACGTAGTGATGAGGATCATATCAGGATTTTGAAGGAAGGGAGAAGAGAGGAGAGAGAAAAGGAGATGGAAAGGAGTTAGAAGAGGAGTGGGAAGAGAGGAGAGGAGAGGAGAGGGAACCCTCTCTGGTCCACTTAAAACCAGGTCTATGTTGATCTTGAACGTCACTTAGTGGTTCAGTTATTTTTTGCCATTAAAACGTTGATGATGCTGCAGATTTGCTGAAGATATTAATTAACGAGTGATGTTGATGAGACTGTGGAGACAATACAGACGGACGAATGAAGCTGGTCATTTGAGAGACTAAATGGATTAATTGGAGGTTTTGATTGAGACGTCCACAAGCACCAATTATCCACACATTGAGAGGATTAATGACTAAACTGAAAGAAGGAAGTAGATTAATCATGCAAATCAAAAATGTTTTCCTGTGACCTCCTTGCTGCCTGTTAGGTTATATCTCTGACAGGTCATCAGTCTCAACACATCGACTGATTTCAACTTATGAACCTTACAACTCTCCTTAAAAAACAATGAACAGGAAAGAAAATAACAAATGCACAGCCATCTCCTGTAGACACTGTGACAGAGGCATTCTGGGAAACTGAGTCTGTGAGGCAGGTTCAGGGAACAAGGGTACACTAAAAAAAATAAATAACAGCTATCTTTAGAAATGAATAATTCTCTATAATTCATACTTTACTGGATATATCCCATCAAAACAGTTTGGATTTAATCCACGTAATCCACGGAATCAGGAAGTATAAGTATAAGTAGTTTCCTGTGAAGACAGAAGCTTATTTTGTGAAGACTACATGCATGTAACAAGTGGAAATTGACACGTGTTGCTGGATGATCGAAGGAAAACGTGCGAAAAATAGGAATAACTGTTAATATGATATCTTACGCCCCTGATACAGTGAGCGTTATGATTAGTTCAGTGTTAGCTGAAGGCTAACCAAAGGCTGGAGGCTAACGCTAGCAGTGGGCTAAAGCTCCACATCTAAACTGTCATCTTGCTGTTGTTGGCTGCCAGAACCCAGATACAGTGATTGGAGGCTCTAGAGAGCTACAATATCAGAGAAACCTTTCAGAGATGGAGAGGAAGTGTTGTTAATATTTAGCCTTCTGCTAACTGCAGCTGTGAGGCATATGCTACTGTTAGCAGAAGGCTAATCTATTAGCAATGCTTTCTCTCCATCCCTGAAATGCTTCTGGATAGACTTCCAGATCTATGCGCCCTCAATTTATCTTTACAGCGCTGCCGTTGGCCACCAGCCCGCTGGGCAGATGGCTGGTTACTTAGCTAGCTTAGCTTGCTAATTCCGCTATGCTGTCATGAAACACAGAAAATGAAAGTTGTCTCTCATCTGGTGATAGCACTGTGCTTTCCTACACTGTGACAAGAGTGGATGAAGCATTAAGTTGTTAAATTTTACTCATTTAGTGGTTGGCTAGTTAGCTAGCTACCCTGCTAATTCCTCCATGGTACAGAGAATGAGTCCAATAGTGGACAGAGATGGGTCACGGTCCCTCTGCCTCACTCCTTGCCTCTGGGAGACTACTTAAGAGGAGGAGAGCAGCCATTAGCTAGCTAGCTAGTCAGTCTCCAGACAAGCTAGCTAGCTAACTAGCGTTAGCCAGCTGTCTCCTCCTCCTGCAGTAGTTTCCAGCAGTGTAGCGGTCAGCTAATCTGGTTTTGCTGATTAATGCTATAATTCTCCACTAATACTACAAGTGACAGGACAGATTGAGAGAAACTAGTATTTTCTTCAGACATTGTTAAAAAAAACAAGAAAATACTTGCTAGCTGGTGTTAGCTAACATGTTCAGAGAATTATGCTGCCTCGGACACTCGGCCGCTAAAATCCTCACCATGGTTACTGGAAACAGGAAACAGGAAAGGGGTCTATAGAGGATACGTATAGGATATGTCAGCAGGTGTGCGTCCTTGAACCGAGGGCCGTCCTGCGGTCAGATGGATCTTTAGGAGGACAGGGACACATAAGTCACCTCCCCATACACACCGAGGACGGACAACATGTTAAGAGAGTGTGTGGTCGCACACACCTAAAACGTGCCGTGATAGTGCACGTGTGGACACACATGGTCCGCCCCTGACACATCACCCCTCTGTGCCCCGGCGTTATTAAAACCAGAGTGATGGTCGGTGAATGGACACACCCCTACTGACACACACTCACTAAATGTCTGATTGATGCTCCCCTCCCCTCCCACCAAGTCAGGATTCCCATGGAGACAGAGTCCATCACCCTCCCCTCCCCAACCACACGCTGGGCCCGCCCCAGTGGTCCTCGTACTGCTGGTGTAATGACATGTTAATGGCTGCCATCGCCAGACCAGCAGCACCAGACGTTTTCACACCATTAAAGGTCATTCACCTCTCTCTTCATTCAGTACTATCACCATACTTGAGTGCTGATTTGACGTGTTTTGAGATTTTTAAGTATTGCAATTCAATATTGAGATTTTTGATAACTTTTCACTAGACCATGGGGGAAAAGTTGAGTCATACACTTCTAGGGACTTTTACTTTGGAAAATCTCTAAATGAATCCAGTAAAATGTTTGATTTTTAGCATGTTTGCAGTCAAGTCAAATATATCAGGATCATTGTTTTCAATTATTTATTAACCAGCAACCCAAAAATAAAATAATACAAATATTTCCTTCATAAATTAGTGGTATTTTCTTTTTAATTTCTAAGGGACATGTAATGTTTTATACTTCTGCTGAATATAATCCAGTCAGTCTGATTTCCATAGATGTATTTTGTATATACAGTTCCCTTTGTTAACACCTTATTTTGAAAACCGGATGTCGTTAAAAAAAATCTTCTCCTATCAGAACATGGCAAACTGCAGCCCAAAAGACAACAACAGCTGTCAGTGTGTCAGAGTGCTGACTTGACTATGACTTGATCCAGACTGACTGGGACTATCATAAAGTGGGCATGTCTGTAAAGGGGAGACTGGTGGGGACCCAGAGAACCCATTTACATCCACACATCTGGAGGTCAGAGGTCAACGGACCCCTTTGAAAGTGGACATGACAGTTTTTCATCACCAAAATTACTATGCTACTATACTAATACTCTATGACTATATATACTATACTAATGACTCATGGGACTGATGCAACTGATGATACTAACGACTCATATGACTAGCAACTCATGTGACTCAGGAGACTAATGATACTAATGACTCATGTAACTTACGAGTCTGACGATACTAACAACTCACGTGACTAAGGAAAAAAATAAATTTCCCCTAGCGGGACTAATAAAGGACTATCTTCTTCTTCTTCTTCTTCTTAATGGACTGACAACACCGACGAATCACGTGACTGAAGATTGCCGTGAGTTTGAGCCCTGGGTCGTTGTATCGAACATTTTTCTCTATTTTCACTGTTGTTACAAACAATCAGTTGATTAATAAGAGGAGAAGGAGAAGATAATCAGCAGGTTAATCCATATTGAAAATAATCATTAGTTAATAGTTCAAAATGAGCTCCTGCTCAACCAAGTACAACAGTAAAATCCTGCATTCACATTAATGCATAAATAATAATAATGTAATGATAGAATATAGGCTATAAAAGTACAACTGAACTGTTGTTTAAGTAACATTTTCAATGCAGGACTTATTTTTAAAATGTGGTATTAGTACTTTTACTGTAGTAAAAGATGTGAATACTTCTTCCTACATGCAGGCCGTGCAATCACACGATTGGATGCCATTTGAAATGTGAATTGAGGCACGAAGGTGAAAATGCTTCAACTTCAATAATTCATCAGTTCATTAATTTAAAACCAAGTAACAAAATGGTTTGTTACCAAAGGAGCATTTAACCATGGAGAAGCTCTCCAGTGACCTCTCCAGTGCTGCCACTGGTTGTACTGGTGCATCTAAACGCCCCCCCCCCCACGCCTCCACTGTAATTCAATCAGCCTGCCAGTCAACGGCGCTGAAATATTAGCCATAATGGAGGGCAGTTTGCAGCCCGGGATCAGATCACTAATCTAACTGAGGGGAGGTCCAAAATGGCCGCCATCACCTGGCACCCTTCTGCTCTCATGGCCTCTTCTGATTGGCTTTAAAGGGGAGAGAAGTGGCACAACCCGGCGTAGTACCACATTATACACCTTGTTTGTTGAATTGTTATGGGTTACTTATTCATTCAAAGTTGAACTTCACAGATTTTTAAGAGATTTTTCCAAATAATATGTAAAAGTACCCAGCAGCTACATGACTTGCTAATACAATATAATATAATATAATATAATATAAAACATGTTTCTCAGAATGTGTTCAGAATAATTCTCTGAACATGTTAGCTAATGCTGGTTAGCAAATATTGTTAGCTTGTTTTTTTTTTTTTTAACGATGGCTGAAGAAAATCCTAGTTTCTGTCAGTCTGTCCTGTCTCTCTCTCCAGGATCACCAGTGTTAGTGGAGAAAGTTAACGTTAACCAATGAGACCAGATTAGCCGACCGCTACGCTGCAGGAGACTACTGCTAGCTAACTAACTAAGCTAGCTTGTCCAGAGACTTACTAGCTAGCTAGCTAAAGACTGCTCGCCTCCTGGTGAAGTAGTCTCCTAGCGGAGAGGACTGAGGCAGAGGGACCGTGACCCAGCTCTGTCTGCTGTTGGGCTCATTTTCTGTAGCATGGAGGAATTAGCAGGGTAGCTAGCTAGCACCACACTCACCACACACTCTGGTCACAGCGTAGGAAAGCACAATGCTATCACCAGATGAGAGACAACTTTGTTCGCCCACATTTTCTGTGTTTTGTGCCAGCATGGTTGAATTAGCGAGCTAAACTAGCTAAGTAGCCAGCCATCCGACCAGCGGGCTGGTGGCCAACGACAGCGCTGTAAACATAAATTGAGGGCGTATAAATCTTTGGATGCCTATAGTTAACTATCTTTGAGTAAGGTCAGTCAAATAGAGAGTTGTAAAATATCGGTGAAGTGTTTCAGAGATGGAGAGAAAGGGATGCTAATAGTTTAGCCTTATGCTAACAGCAGCCAATGGCTCACGGCTACAGTTAGCAGACGGTTAAATATTAGTTTCCTCTCCATCTCTGAAACTTCTCTCTGATATTGTAGCTCTGTAGAGCCTTCAACACAGCAAGATGACAGATGATTTTAGAGAGAGATTTTAGATGTGGCGCTTTAGCCCACTGCTAGCGTTAGCCTCCAGTCTTTCCTTTGGGTAGCCTCATGCTAACACCATTGACATCCACACAAAGAGGGTCTAACAGGAGTTAATCTCAACATTAGAATATATAATATAAAATACATTAGAATTACAGATCATGCTATTCATAGGAAAATACAGTGAAATTGACAACCTTACATTTGATTTGATCTTGTTTCGTCTTACAGTATATCTTTCATCTTTTTTCTTTCCACATCTGTAAGAAAACACTCCCTGGTTGTATTATAGCAGATCAACAGCACCCACAAACTCGCCTCCAGCTGTGATCGGATCATTTGGTGCAGTGTTGGTGCTCTAACTCACCAGGGTTGTACTTTTTACTTCTCTACAGTATTTTCAGACTTTGTTATGTTTTTCTTCTTTTGTTGTGTGTTGACAACCACCACACTGCCCCCTACAGGCTGTTAACAGAGTTTATCAAAGTAGGGAACCTGCAGGCGCTGAGAACCTTTAGAGTGCTGAGGGCCCTGAAAACTATCTCAGTCATCCCAGGTAAGGCCTCACCACCAGGGGGCGACAAGGGACAGAAAAACCCAAACACTCGTCATCGTAACGTCATCGTGAACGTCCTCTTTTGTTCGTCCCATGTCTGCCGTGTCTTGCAGCGCCAGCCCCCGCCCACTTCCCATTCTCTGGCCAAACAGGGGTCACGGGTGTAATCACCTGATCTGAACTGAAGACGCAGTGAAGAAGGAAAAGTCAGAGATATAAAAGCTGAACACACGATCCTCAACTGGAGATGTCTGATTTAGGATCAGGACACCAGGAGTAATTGGTCCATCATTTTTCTTTTCCAACTGCGGTTGGGGAGTTACACACAATGCCTCAATGGAGGTTAGGGAGTACAGTTCGTTTTGTTCAACTGTGACTGGCAAACTGCCCTCTAAACCTAACCCTTCTGGTTCTGGTTCTCCTTTAATAATAACTGTCAGAAGGTGGGAAAGTCACAATAACAAATGAGTCTCCGACCTCAGCACCATGGACAGCACCATGGATTTCTCAATACACAGTACAGTTAGGCTACCTAACTACCTCAGAGCCATGGTCGGGGCCACAGAGTCTACTGATATTTCAGAGCCATGGTCGGGGCCACAGAGTCTACTGATATTTCAGAGCCATGGTCGGGGCCATAGATTCTAACTTACTGATATTCCAGAGCCATGGTCGGGGCCATAGATTCTACTGATATTTCAGAGCCATGGTCGGGGCCGTAGATTCTAACTTACTAATATTTCAGAGTCATGGTCGGGGGCCATAGATTCTAACTTACTGATATTTCAGAGTCATGGTTGGGGCCATAGATTCTAACTTACTGATATTTCAGAGTCATGGTCGGGGCCATAGATTCTAACTTACTGATATTTCAGAGTCATGGTCGGGGCCATAGATTCTAACTTACTGATATTTCAGAGCCATGGTCGGGGCCATAGATTTTCCTGATATTTCAGAGCCATGGTCGGGGCCATAGAGTCTACTGATATTTCAGAGCCATGGTTGGGGCCATAGATTCTAACTTACTGATATTTCAGAGCCATGGTCGGGGCCATAGATTTTCCTGATATTTCAGAGCCATGGTCGGGGCCATAGAATCTACTGATATTTCAGAGCCATGGTTGGGGCCATAGATTCTAACTTACTGATATTTCAGAGCCATGGTCGGGGCCATAGATTCTAACTTACTGATATTTCAGAGCCATGGTTGGGGCCATAGATTCTACTGATATTTCAGAGTCATGGTCGGGGCCATAGATTATAACTTACTGATATTTCAGAGTCATGGTCGGGGCCATAGATTCTAACTTACTGATATTTCAGAGCCATGGTCGGGGCCATAGATTTTCCTGGTATTTCAGAGCCATGGTCGGGGGCCATAGAGTCTACTGATATTTCAGAGCCATGGTTGGGGCCGTAGATTGTAACTTACTAATATTTCAGAGTCATGGTCGGGGCCATAGATTTTCCTGATATTTCAGAGCCATGGTCGGGGGCCATAGAGTCTACTGATATTTCAGAGCCATGGTTGGGGCCGTAGATTGTAACTTACTAATATTTCAGAGTCATGGTCGGGGCCATAGATTCTAACTTAGTGATATTTCAGAGTCATGGTCGGGGCCATAGATTCTAACTTACTGATATTTCAGAGTCATGGTCGGGGCCATAGATTCTCCAGATATTTCAGAGTCATGGTCGGGGCCGTAGATTCTAACTTGGACAAAGCTGCCCCTACACTCTCTGCTACTGGGCAATAGTGAGGGGAGAATGGCAGGTTGATAAGGGGATCCATTTTGGGCATTTTGCTGTCAAGTGGGACGGCATCCCGTTGTTTGACAGAAAATTTAGCAGCAACAATTGATGCTAAAAATGCATTGATATTTAATTCTTAAATGTGAAGATTTTCTGGATTAAAGAAACAAGTTGCAGAGACTGAAAGGTCTGAGATTGTCTCCAGTTTATATCCATGTGAGCAGCTTTGACCATCTGACTTTCCCTTCTTAAAAGTCCATGTCTCCGGCTTGAAGCTCCGTCTCTACTGTATCTCTCTCCATCCCTCTGTGTCGGCTCGCCGTTGCTCAGTGTGGTCAAACCCTTCTGTGTGTGTCTGTTTTGTGCTTCTGTCTCCCGGCTTGTTGCAGATATGTGACTGAGTTTGTGGACCTGGGTAATGTGTCAGCCTTAAGGACGTTCAGGGTGCTGCGAGCGCTCAAAACCATCTCTGTCATCCCAGGTGAGGAAGCGAGACGCAGGGGAGTGAATATCAAACGCACCCTCCCGGCCGGCGGCCTGCTGGAGGAACTAAAATCAGTGTCTGAGATATCATCCTGCATACTACCTACTGAATAAACCTGCTTTTTGACATACACTCTGACCAAGTACACATAGGTAGTATGCAGAAAGAAGCACTGAGGTCTTCCTCATAATTGGTTGTGAGTGGACATGAGAGGCTGAGCAGACAGCGACTTTATACAGAACAGCTCTTGACAGTGAGCCATGAGTGAAATTTGCTTCTAATGCTGAATAAAAGGCTCACTCTTTAATTTAAACTGAACCTAACTTCACATCTATAATTGAGGTGAATGATGTAAAATGTTTTGCCAACTGTAACTGACAATAAAAGGCTGTTTTACTGCAAACATTACTGACAAAACAAAGTTTTAACAGCATCAGAAAACATGTCTATCATGACATTTTATCAAGTCTGAACCCAGCCGAATCAAGATCCACTATGACACTTTATTAAATCTAACTTAGTACTTGATTGAAATACTGGATGCCCTGATATAAAACCATCAATTTGGTGAATTATAATTAATAATATGATATGAATGAAGATTTAAGTGGGAGATTCAGACTACAAAAAGATGTGGTCCACTGATGAACGTAGAGATATGTTACAGAGTGGTGCTTCTTTCTCTAACAGACAATCTTGGTCAGAGGACACTACTTGTGCCTCGTGTCTAGAAAGTTATCAGAAATTTAAAAGAAATTGCAAAAACTTGCAAAAACACTTGCGAGACTTTGCTACAGCAGTAAAATCCTGCTTTTACATAAATGCATGAGTAACGCTAATTTAATGATAGAAATTATTTTACAGTTTTAATACTGAATATCTTATCTTATCTTAATACTATATTCTACTGATCATATTGACATCCTGTTACTAAAGGACCATTTACAGGACTTTTACTGTATCAGAGTATTTTTACAGTGTGGTATCAGTACTGTTATTTAACCACCACTGTCAATAAGTAACAAAATGAACTGCATAAAGAGTTCAAAGATATGTTTTTTTCTAAATTAAACTATCCAACAGTTTAAAGAAGTGCAAACAAGTTGAAGCATTTTTTCCTGTAAAAACGTGACGATTCCACATTTAGTAATGCTAATAATGTTAACGTGCTAGTAACAATGTTAATATGTTAGTAATAATGTTAATAATGTTAGTTTATTAGTAATAAAGTTCATATTTTTAATATTAGTAATAATGTCAATAATTTTAACGAATTAGTAATAATACTCATAATGTGATGTATTAGTAATAATGTTGAGTGTAATAATAGATAGTTAATGATTATTCTTAATTAATCTGCAGGTGAAAGCAACAGTAATGACCTGCTATTTTTTCACCTAAATGATTATTAGATGCTCATTCTTAATAAATATTATATATTTTTTAAAGTTATATTTATTTACTATAAGAGAGTGATTCAGTTCTGTCAGTTTAGTTTTGAATATTGATTCAAAATGTGATTGTTGAAATGTGTCGCTGGCTAGCCTCTGTATGTTTCCACCGTGCATGTTAGCATGCAGCGCCGACGGCGTTATTAACATGTGATTAAAACATCTCCATGGCACATGGCCTCGTTATAACAATGTCTAACATGTTATAACTAACACAGTAGTAGCAACATGTCATAAGTGAATATAACCACGCTGGTCATTCATTGGCTTACAGGCGCTTCTCCTCTAGTTACAGCTGGACGGCCATTTAACGAGCGTCTGTTTCTAATGAATCAACTAAAAAGAAAAGTGAAAAACTCTGAAGAGACACTTGTTTCGTTGATTTGGTGCGACTGGCCGAGGACAGTCAACTTGTCTGCATCCTTTGTGTTCTCAGTGTGTTTGTTCCTGATGTTTTTACCAACATGTTCGTGTGTGTTGTGTTTTTATGTGAATGTTAATGGGGACTTTGTTTTGCTTCCGTATGTTGGTGATGATGACTTTTTCCCACAACTGTTTCTACAAACCAAAGCTGCTGTCAGATGAAAACCTTTCAAAGAAATATAACCCATTACCAGGATAAAAGATTTTCACCTAACAGCAGAGCTGTGTTCATCTATTGTCTGTTCTGTTAATCAATCAGTTATTTTGGGATGTATTTCTACGGTACATAAAGATGGCTGCCCTGTGGTTTGACTCCATAACCTCGCCAGGGTGGCAAAGACTGGATTATGATTGAGATGGCTGCCATCTTTATGGTCCCTAAGCCACTGATTAAAGGAACAGTTCACCCAAAAACACTGGAAATTGTCTGTATTACTCACCTCCCAAGGCTCTCTGTGGTCCCAGATAAAGTTTCTATCGAATGGCGTTAAGGAAAGCAGAAAGTATATCAGTCCAAACAGGTTATAAAAAGAGTTATAAAAAGAACGGCAAACTTTTTTTCTTGTAGTGTCTTGTATCCATCAGATCATTAATACGTCATCCAGAGTAGGCTCGCATGGCGGAAAGGAAAAGACTATAGACCAGACCAGCACGGTGTCATGGTTCCAGACTATAGACCAGACCAGCACAGCGTCATGGTTCCAGACTATAGACCAGACCAGCACGGTGTCATGGTTCCAGACTATAGACCAGACCAGCACGGCGTCATGGTTCCAGACTATAGACCAGACCAGCACAGCGTCATGGTTCCAGACTATAGACCAGACCAGCACGGCGTCATGGTTCCAGACTATAGACCAGACCAGCACAGCGTCATGGTTCCAGACTATAGACCAGACCAGCACAGCATCATGGTTCCAGACTATAGACCAGACCAGCACAGCGTCATGGTTCCAGACTATAGACCAGACCAGCACGGCGTCATGGTTCCAGACTATAGACCAGACCAGCACGGCATCATGGTTCCAGACTATAGACCAGACCAGCACGGCGTCATGGTTCCAGACTATAGACCAGACCAGCACGGCGTCATGGTTCCAGACTATAGACCAGACCAGCACGGCGTCATGGTTCCAGACTATAGACCAGACCAGCACGGCGTCATGGTTCCAGACTATAGACCAGACCAGCATCAGCGTATAACCAGACCACATGGTTCCAGACTATAGACCAGACCAGCACAGCGTCATGGTTCCAGACTATAGACCAGACCAGCACAGCGTCATGGTTCCAGACTATAGACCAGACCAGCATGGTTCCAGACTATAGACCAGACCAGCATGGTTCCAGACTATAGACCAGACCAGCATGGTGTCATGGTTCCAGACTATAGACCAGACCAGCACGGCGTCATGGTTCCAGACTATAGACCAGACCAGCATGGTTCCAGACTATAGACCAGACCAGCATGGTTCCAGACTATAGACCAGCATGGTTCCAGACTATAGACCAGACCAGCATGGTGTCCCACCACATGGTTCCAACTATAGACCACATGGTTCCAGACTATAGACCAGATGGTTCCAGACTATAGACCAGACCAGCAGGTCCAGACTATAGACATCATGGTTCCAGACTATAGACCAGACCAGCATGGTTCCAGACTATAGACCAGGGCAGTTAACCAGCATGGTTCCAGACTATAGACCAGCATGGTTCCAGACTATAGACCAGACCAGCATGGTTCCAGACTATAGACCAGACCAGCATGGTTCCAGACTATAGACCAGCATGGTTCCAGACTATAGACCAGAGCAGCATGGTTCCAGACTATAGACCAGCATGGTTCCAGACTATAGACCAGACCAGCATGGTTCCAGACTATAGACCAGACCAGCATGGTTCCAGACTATAGACCAGACCAGCATGGTTCCAGACTATAGACCAGACCAGACCAGCATGGTTCCAGACTATAGACCAGACCAGCATGGCAGAGTATAGACCAGCATGGTTCCAGACTATAGATCGACCAGCATGGTTCCAGACTATAGACCAGACCAGCATGGTTCCAGACTATAGACCAGCATGGTTCCAGACTATAGACCAGACCAGCATGGTTCCAGACTATAGACCAGCATGGTTCCAGACTATAGACCAGACCAGCATGGTTCCAGAGTATAGACCAGCATGGTTCCAGACTATAGACCAGACCAGCATGGTTCCAGACTATAGACCCATTTCCAACTTAAAGACCAGCATGGTTCCAGACTATAGACCAGCATGGTTCCAGCATGGCAGACCAGCATCCCCTTTTGGGGGAAAGAAGCTCGCTGTCTCATCAGAGAAAATGCTGAAAAGCTGTTGTGTAGCAGGTTAACTGAGGCGTTCACACTGACATCTGAGGCTCATACGATACGTGAATATTCACGTGGACTCATGGAAATCCAAACACAACTATTTTCACCAAGCTGTTGTCAGATTTTCCTTCCGTGAAGGAAGTTGTCCACATGCACGTCTGTTTGTAGTGATATGCTTTAATTTTTTGGGTGCTCCTTAATGCCATTTGACAGAAATCTTTATCTGAGACCATAGCGAGTCCACTGAGGTGAGTAAGATAAACAATTTATATTGTTTTGGGATGAACTATTCCTTTAATGTAAACCAATATGTGACCCTTTAATTTTAGCTAGCTGCTTGTTTTTCAGTGATTTTTATTTTTTAAATTTTACTAAATATGATTAATTATATGTTTTGATTTTCTAAACGGCCACAATACCATTTATCTGAATATTAATCTGGTCTGCGTCCCCGGCGGTCCGGCAGGCCTGAAGACCATCGTTGGCGCTCTGATCCAGTCGGTGAAGAAGCTGGCTGACGTCATGATCCTAACCGTCTTCTGTCTGAGCGTCTTCGCCCTCATCGGCCTGCAGCTCTTCATGGGAAACCTGCGGCAGAAGTGCGTCCGCAGCACGGCGCACTGCGTCAACGGCAGCCTGGCGGCCAACACCACCTTCTACTGCAACAACAAGACCTGGGCCTCCCTGAAGGACTTCATCAACGATGAGGGTGAGAATCAAGCTCTGAGCTCTTACGTTGGTTTAGGACCACGTCTGGTTCACCTGAAGCAGGTGTAGACGCTGATGGAGCAGCCTGACACATTTTGACTTTTTTTTAACAGATTTCGTTCTGGCTATTTTTTTGGTGTTGCCTTTAATATATTTTATGATGCATTTGCTCATAGACCAATTCTTTAGCAAGTAGTGTGATGTTTTATTAACAATGGCTGAAGAAAATCCTAGTTTCTGTCAGTCTGTCCAGTCTGTCTCTCTCCAGGATCACCAGAGTTAGTGGAGAAAGTTCATATTAACCAATGAGACCAGATTAGCCGACCGCTATGCTGCTGGAGGAGGAGACGGCTGGCTAACGCTGGTTGGCTAGCTAAACTGAGAGCTGGCTAGTTAGCTAGCTAAACTGAGAGCTGGCTAGTTAGCTTGCGAGATTTTTTTGTCACTGAAACTGGCTGGTTAGCTCGCTGGATTGTCTGTCTCCAGAACTGGCTAGTTAGCGAGCTAGATTGTCCGTCTCTGGAACTAGCTAACACTGGCTAGCAAGTATTGTTGTCTTGTTTTTTAACAATGTCTGAAGAAAATCCTAGTTTCTCTCAGTCTGTCCTGTCAGTCACTCTCCAGGATCACCAGTGTTAGTTGAGAAAGTTAGCATTAATCAATAGGACCAGATTAGCCGATCGCTTCACTTCTGGAGACTTCTGCAGGAGGAGGAGACGGCTTGCTAATGCTGGTTAGCTAGCCCATACCACGGATGTATAAAGAGAACTGGATCCAGCATTGGAGGTGGGGCCTCGTTCTTCCTATGAAAGTCAAAATGGCTTCCATCTGGAAAAGTACCCAGATCTTCTGGGTCTTCCAGGTCTTACTGGGTCCTACTGTGCAAGTTTAAGGACGTACTTCTGTAAAGCAGCATTGAATTGTATGATAAGCATAATGTATTCTTTCCAAACCCTCAGGGGCCACGTAAATTGAGGTGCCAGGTTTAATTTGGCCCGTGGGCCTTGAGTTTGACACGTGATTTAAAAGATAAAGGGACATTTAAATGTGATTGAGTAGAAGAGCAGACAGCAGAACGAGCCTGGAGAGGAGGTCTGTGCACTGACGTCAGAGGTAACCTCAGCGCTAACATGGCTAACGTTGTCCAGTCCATTTAGGAAACACCAGCCACCACTGCAGCATGGCACACACACAGACGTCGTCATGGGTGTGTGTGTGTGTGTGTGTGTGTGTGTGTGTGTGTGTGTGTGTGTGTGTGTGTGTGTACAGGCAGTCCAGCTACCAGTAACACAGTGCATACAAGACATGACACACACGCACGCACACACACACACACACACACACACACACACACACACACACACACATACACAGAGGTCATGCGAGGTCAGCTGGTATATACGCTATTTGACTGTCAGGCATGTTGACCTGAGAACATAATATACGTTATGTTGACATACTTATACACACACAGTTTGTAAAAGCACATACAGTACATGCAGCACACACACACAGGTCGAGGTCAGGGTTGAGGAAACACTTAACGCTGCTGTCAGATGAAACCACCGCTTCACGCTGACTTTTTTTTTTTTTTTCCCCCGTGTGACCAAAATACTGAACCGCCTGCACACTTTCATATGTTTTTTCACGTTAATCTGCAAAAATACCGCAACTCACCCAGTGCAGGAGCTGATTTCACTAGAAGAAATTGAAGCATGTCTTTTAATTTTCAATTAACTCATGCACTGTAAACAAAAAAGAGGTGTAAAATAACAGAAATGTTCCAGCAGCCGGTTGCACTGTCCATTAAATAACATAACTAGAAAAGCACTCGGAGAGCGCAGACCGCCGCCAAGCACCATAGTTTGCCCCCATATTGTAATTCACTCCAAAATAAAAACATTATATCAGTGGCAAAACATAGAAAATAAATACAAGACACAACATAAAACTCACAATACATTATTTCTAAAACCAACATATGTACATTAACATTTTTCTACTGGATCTAGCTCTGGATAAGAAATAACAAACCTACATTCATTTTGTCTGCGTTATTAGATTCCTTGACCATGAAAACATCCCCTCACCAAGTGGATTTAAGTTTATATCATTATTATTAGTTCAGAAGTTATTAATGAAAATCTCTTTTCTTCTGGATCTGTCTCCTCAAGTATTAAAGTTAGATCAAATTTGTTGACATACTTCAGATGCAATGCACAGTAGGCCAAAATGTAAGAGTACCCCCATTTGTTTTATATAAATTGCTATAAAATCCTCCATCTGGATCAGATCTGGATCAGCCTTTGGGATTTGATAGAAGTACACATTGTAAATCGCTGAGTTTTTCATGAGCTTTGGGCAACAATTACCAGAGATACTGAGAAACAATTTTTTGGGTCCCATTTACCCCAATGTTAATGAAAATTTCAAAGTGATCCAGAATCCAGGATTTCTTCCGGATCACCCCCAAAATTAAACCAGTTCTTCCTTTTCACGTTTTCGACACACCCTGAAAATTTCATCAAAATTCGTCCATAAGTTTTTGAGTTATCTTGAACACAGACAAACAAACAAACAAGACAGATAAACGCTGGTAAAAACATAACCTCCTTCAGATAATAAATATTGTAAAAAATAAAACATAAATCTAAGACCATTTACATACAATCCATAAATGAAACCTGTAATTTTACGTTGCAAAAGCCCAAATTTACATTAACTTTCAGAAGTTTTGCAATAAAATCTGTATTTTAACGAGAAATATTTTTATGATTTCATGAAATTCAAATCATTACTTAACATACAGGCAACAACAGCTGTGAGCGAGTGGGCATGTCTGTAAAGGGGAGACTAGTTTGGACCCACAGAACCCATTTACATTCACACATCTGGAGGTCAGAGGTCAACGGACCCCTTTAGAAATGGACATGACAGGTTTCCTCGCCAACCTGGTTGGTACCGATAAATTCATCAGGTTTAATAGTTTCAGATGAGACCAGTATGTAGTAGTAGTATTAAGATAAGATAAGATAAGATGAACCTTCATTAATCCCCTGAGGGAAATTCGGGAGTAGTAGTAGTAGGTAGTAGTACTAGTAGTAGTCTGACCTGGTTGGTACCGATGGATCCATCAGGTTTAATAGTTTCAGATGAGACCAGTATGTAATGTAGTAGTAGTAGTAGCAGTAGTAGTAGTAGTAGTACAACCTGGTTGTTTCAGATGAGACCAGTATCTTCACTCTACCTTTAAAACTGAACTGCTGCAAATTAAAAATCACAAGTTGTGTTCATGGACACTCATCAAAACCATCTTTGTTAGTGTTTCCACGGTTCTAACAATCACCAGCTCTGGTTTGGTTTCAATAAAATCTTAATTCACAGAGTTAGATGTGAAAAGAAACAACCGTTATATATGTACCTTAAAGCCACCAGACTCCATTAACAGAAACGGTACTTTTACCTCGCTGATCGTCATAAAACACTCTGGTTTAAGGTTTGAAGAAGACACTGAATCAGTAACCATCGTCACATGTTCACTACTTACTAACCCCGTTTTTCAGCGCGTTGATGACGTTGAACACCAGGAAAAAAAAGAACAGAAAGGCAGTACAACAGCACGACATACCGCCAAAGTGAAAGTTACGATTTTTAGTGAGTTTTCCAGTGTTAAAAAGACTTGCATATAGATGCTAATTTTAGTAGGAAAAGGGGATTAGTTGTGTGAGTTGTGTGAGGTTGTAGGAGCAGCAGGGGAGGAGATGCCCCGTTAAAACGACTCCCTTGTTATTTAAAGTGATGCCACGCTGTCGTAGCCGTCTGCATTAGAGGCTTCCTATTGGGCCTTTACTTAAAGGATGACACCGCCCAAAATAAAGGCAACGTTGAGCTTTCAGTAACGGCATTTCGTCAAACTAATGTACCTTCTATTTATTCATTTCCAGTTTGCCGTCCATCATGTCAAACAAATGTCCCCTGCAGGCTCCCGTTATCGACCTCTAAAAGCTGCCATGAAACCCGAGAGCCGTGCGCCGGTGAAGCTCGTCCTCGTGCGGCTGATGTGAAAACAGAGGGAGATCAATGGCGGATGCTCTCCACGCTGAAATGTTTCCCATCATGCCTCTGTTTGTTCTGTCCTGTCTGGCAGCAGCAGTCGTCTGGTTGGAGGGCTCGATGGGTGAATACCAACAGACAACATTTACAGTCTGATGTTAACGTTTCATATTCAGACTCAGATTCTTCATGTTGAATCAGCAGATTATGACCCTGCTGATGCCTGGCGATAACCTCAGCTTCATTTACTTAAATTTTTCCTTATAAGCATGAAAACTGTTTTTTCCCAGACTTGTGCTCATACATTTGGGCTTCTGGAGAGTTTACCAAACCACAAACTGTGAAATACGACGATACAGTCAGTTTTTTGAGGGCTGCCAAGATCAGAAAACATGTGATTCAACAAGCCAATCAGATTTGACTCCTCTTCCTACATCACATACAGGTTCATTAGAATAGATCACCTCAGCTTGAAAACTGCCTTTAGAAAGGCAAAGAGATGAAACTCTGGGGCGCTGCCGCCATTGTGGACTGAAAACACCAACGAGTCTATAAAGAGACGTCTGTAAATCAGCGTCCCAGTAGGACACTGAAATATCCTCATTTAAATCCTGACGTCCTAAAAGTTATTTTCCTCCATATTGATCATCAGACCCTCAGACTGCTCCGCCCTGCTCGCTCATATCACATATCTCCCATGGGCTGTCTGCTGTCAGCCTGGATTAACGTCTCTATTCACAAACAACAGGCTATCGGCCAGTAGCTAGCAGAGCTGGTAGCTAGCAGAGCTGGTAGCTAGCAGAGCCAGTAGCTAGCAGAGCTAGTAGCTAGCAGAGCTGGTAGCTAGCAGAGCCAGTAGCTAGCAGAGCTGGTAGCTAGCAGAGCTAGTAGCTAGCAGAGCCAGTAGCTAGCAGAGCTGGTAGCTAGCAGAGCCAGTAGCTAGCAGAGCCGGTAGCTAGCAGAGCTGGTAGCTAGCAGAGCTAGTAGCTAGCAGAGCCAGTAGCTAGCAGAGCTAGTAGCTAGCAGAGCTATTTACTGACAGCACAGGACACAACCTCTACATCCATGGTCTGGACTCTACTGGACCCTCGTCTACATCCATGGTCTGGACTCTACTGGACTCCATTTTGGATTCTTGACATGAAAAAGTTTGAGATTGATCTCAAAATCTGTGAGATGGATTTTTATAACTTCCATTGACATCCATCGCTCACTTTCTGCTCCTCTGCGAAGCAAAACAGTTTAATAAATAAATAGTTATAATAGTATGCATATTTATAATATTTGTTCAACACAGGACATTTCAGTAGAGACATTCAATATGAAAATAGAATAGAAATTATTTAGTTTTACTTTTGTACGGTGATGTTTTACTGTCGTCTGGTAGTCGCTTTCAGTCCAAAATGGCGGAGGTGTAGCAATGGAACGAACGACTGACTTCACTTTCACGATATGTTGTTTGGGTGTGCCATATTTTTCTCACAAGCCAATCAGAGCAGACCGGGCTTTTTAGTGCCTCCCTTTGGTCTGGAGTGCTGGTCATGGATCCCAATGTTCGTAGTGGCCAAACGGCGGTACTGCAACCTCCGAGACCATCATTGGGCCCAGCGAGACTTTTTTGTCCCATAGACTTACACTGAGAAAGAGATGTCTGTGACTCAGAGGATAGTTTGTTTTGAGGTGAATCAACTCCTCAGTACGAACACCGATAGTCCTTATTTAAATCATCAGGTCCTAAAAGTTGTTATGTCCGTCCTCCTTACTGTGACGACAGCTCAAGCCGTGATGTTGAGACCCCGCGGCCGAGTCACATAGCCGAGTCACACGACTGAGACACGACTGAGTTACGCGACCGAGTCACACGGCCGAATCACACGGCCGAGTCACACGGTCGAGTCACATGGCCGAGTCACGTGGCCGAGCGGATGCTACTGCGCATATCAGGCATGCACACTAGGGCCCAGTAAGACCTGGAGGACCCAGAAGATCCGGGTACTTTCCTAGATGGACGTCATGCGCCACTGAGCAGCTTTCATAGGAATGAACGGAGCCCCGCCTCCAACGCTGGGTCGGTTCTCTTGATACATCCATGGCAGACTTTGGGCTTTGTAGCTTTGCAGACCTTTTACATGTAAAAAAAAAAAACCAGTGTAACTCACTAAAAGGGAAAAGCACAAAAGAATAATGGGTCCTCTTTAATATCTTTCCTTCATTGGAGAGCAGACTGGGGATATTTCACTTGCAGATTTCCATCATGTAAATGCTTGTCTTGCAGAGGGTGGAGGTGTATTTAGACTTGTCGGAGTCATTTGCTGCTCCTGAGCTTGAAAAGAAATGAAATTAAGCCCACTCTCTCGATATCCTGTCGAGACAATTTTCCAGGTTTCTGCTGGTCTGTAAAACCTTCTCAGACGGGGGTCGCTGTGAAAAAAAAAAAAAAACTTTATTAAATGTCAGTTTGCGGACTAATATGCATTTATTTTGGAAACCTGAAGTTTCAGGTAATGACTTTAAGCTCCCGTCTGCTTTGTCTGTGGAGGAAATGCTTCATGCTCACTTTGAGCTGGTGAACAAAAGCACTTCAGAAGTTTCAGTTGGCGAGCGAGGATGCAGACTCCCAGATGCACTCCATAACAAATGAATGGCTCCTAAAAAGCTTAAGTGCCTTTGGTGCGGCGGCGGTCAGACGCTCCAGAGAACCCGTTTTGTTTGTTAAAAGGGGGAAACTCTGCATGTGTACCGCCACAATAAAGGAAAGATGAAGAGGACATTGAAATGTTTTTTTTGTTTTTAATCTCTGACAAGCTAAAGTTTTCCAGAAAAGTGTTTAAACTTTGGTTCTCTGGCAGCATGTGGAGTACATTTAGTGAAAGAACCTGACACCTATTTTAATATTTTTCTGCGTAATGGGTGATAATGTGCGGCAGTTAAGCGTGGTCTGAATTGTGTGTTGAATAAAAGATAAGAAGCCTGAATGGTCGCTCCCGACAGGATGGAAATGTCAAGCCAGCGTTTAAGGTCACTTTCTGCTGAAAAGTTGCATCTGATTCAAAGATCTGTCAGGTTCCCCCTCTCCGTTATGTAACGTTGACTCACACAGGAACAGCTTTTCACAATAAAACATACAAATTCTGGTGCTGATGTTACATTTCACAAAAAGGAGGTGATGTTTTTCACAGTTTTTCAGTCCACGTTTTTAGACGAATGAAATCCCAGCAGGTGGCCTGTCAGCCTGTCACATCACTAGTTACAGCACACGGTATCTCATTCACTAGTTACGGATTTCATTCTGTTTCGTTCGCGCACAAATCTTGAAATAAAGCTCATGAAAAAGAGAAGTGGCAGGAGAGGTCAAGAAGCCACAGGCCTGTACAGCAAGAAGAAAAACTGACAAAAACAAAAAAAGCTGACATGATTAAACACAAATATATGACAAAAAAACACACAAAATGAGCAGAAAACAATCCAATGAAAACAAATAAATACATGAGAAACAAACAACAAAACAAAATATATGCACATGTCAAGAAAGAATTAGACATTATGAATTAAATGTGATGACAATTTCCCTTTAAACTTAAAGCCTTTTTCACAAGCTTATTTTAAGAGATCTAATCTTAAATTATAAAATGTGACATAAATTGATATTTCCCTTCTTTATTAACTCTTATGTTTAAAATTCCCTTATATTTATTTGTGTACTTAAAGTTTTAAATTTACCTATATAGTTATTCATTTATTTTTATTTATTTTTGCAGTTACTTTTTATTTATTTTGCATTCAGTTCAAATATGTATATTTATTATTTTTATTTAACAAAAAGACATTGGCACTGCTCTGGAGCTTCCCTTCCAGGAGCAGGGAATAAATACCGTGTCCTCGAACCACAACCTGAAGCACTTGTTTTCTTCCGGCCGACTCGCATTAAAAGCTTCTGAACTTGTGTCCGATACTTCTGTGTGTTTGGGGCGCAGGAGTACCTGAAGAGTGTCTTAATGTACTTGGAAATGGCCTGTGGTCAGACTTAAGTGTTGAATAAATGCCCAGCAAACGGTGGTTCCTGTAATGGTTTTGTTTTTATGGCCTCTTGCTCAGATGGTGTCTAACCGGCCAAAGAGTTTGATGAGTTTATTGATCCTGCGGAGACAGCCAGCCGGCCGGCCGGCGAGGGTTACCTGAACCGACCTGAAACACCAGCCTTACATGTAGCTGTGGTGGTTTCAGCTTCATTGGAACGATCGATTATGAAGTTATTAGGGAACATGTCTGTGACTTCTGCTGTAGTGAGATATCACAGTTAAGTGCATATTTGTACAAAACAATTAACTAAACAAATAATAAACTAAAAAAATATGACAGGTGCAAAAAACGGGTGCTGGATGATCCACCTATCTCCTGATTCTATACTTTCATGATATTTGGGTAGTGATTCAATATGAATAGCAATTCAAATTTAGGATTTATTGTGTTTTTTGTTAATTTAAAGACTAGACCATGGTGAAAAAGTTGAATCATACACTTTTACTTTGGAAAATCTCTAAATGAATCCAGTAAAATGTCTGATTTTCAGCATGTCTGTAGTCAGAGATGTCCTGAAGTCAAATATATCAGGATCATTGTCAGGAATTATTGATTAAGACATTTCCCTCACAGATTAGTGGGATTTTCTTTTTAATTTATCAGGGTCATGTAATGTTTTATACTCTGCTGAATATAGTCCATCAGTCTGATTTCCATAGATGGATTCTGTAGATCCAGTTCCCTTTGTTAACACCTTATTTTGAAAAGCGGCCGTAGTCCCAGGTGTCTACTTCCTCTAACTCCTCCAAGGTGGTCTCTAGCTCTCCGTCAGCTCCGTTCTCTTTATCCATCCATGGTCAGCTCCATCGGGGCCGTTTGAATGCATTTAACATAAATGTCAGTATATGGAGCTCTACAGTCGTAGCGTCGGCCCGTCGGACCACGGAGACGAGAGCGACGGCCGGCCGGACCGCACGTTACCGCCGTACGATGACGTTTCCCGTCCGTGACGGAGTTAGCGTGCAGCTTTAGCCGTGATGTCTAGCTCTGCTTTTCCAAAGTGTTTCCCTCCTTTACTGGATGTGTAGTGTTTACCAGGCTGGATTTAACATGGAGGGTGGAGGTCGGATCCACGCCCACCCTCCACCCTTTAATACTTTCTGAGGTTTGTTCTGGTTGATGGATACCGAACGGATATGACATCACACCCAGAGGTTTTAGGTCAGTGGCTGGCTGCACAAAAAACATTCAAAAGTTATGTTGAGTTAAAAAAAAAAAAAAAGATGCCACAAATTAGTATTTTGTGTCCATAAAGTGAGAAAAGAAATCTCCCATGATCACTTGTACTCAACTTAATTTGCGACGTTTCTGTAATCAGACTTTCATCAAATAAAGTGAGTCTTTCTATGCTATATGCTTGGTGTTACATTAACTAAGAATGGTAGGAGTGTAAACTCTAACGAGTAGAGGAGTGCTACACCCACACAGTGCTGAGGTCTAATAAGGCTAAATGAGTGGGTGGACCGGCAGCGTGACCAGGTAAGAAGATGCTCCTGAACTGAGCTGCAACTTCAAACTGGACTCTGATGTGGAATTTTATGTTGTTTTTCCAGACAACTTCTACAAGGTGGAGGGAGCCAAGGATGCCTTAATCTGTGGGAACAGCAGCGACGCCGGGTGAGTGGACGTTTTCTGTCGGGTTCAGAGGCTGGAAGAGGTGGAGATGGAGGTGTGGATTCATGAGCTGAGCCACCCTGCTGAGGGTGGAGCTTGTTGGAGGGTTTAAGGGTTTTTGCGTGACGAGTGCTGAAATGTGTTGTAGTTGTGAGCTGTTTTGTTGTCAGGTTACGGCTCGTCCAGACCGACTGTGTCGCTGAACGCTTCCGTCATTCGCACAAACTGAAATGTGTGGTAATTTGTAAATAATAGTAATAATCCGCCATTAAAACCCCATATTATATCCATTCTTATATCCATTCATGGAGCCCTGCAAATCACTGCATGTTCTACAACACTGCCCTGCACTTATTTCAAAGTAAAAGCCTTGTGTTAACAAAAATGAAGGAATTCGTTGAGGGCTTGATGTTCCTGGTTTGATCTGAGATTCAGTCAGAGTTAACTGATTATTGAATCAGTTAACTCGTAGGCTAATAGCAAACATTCCAGTAGCTAGCATTAGCTTGCTAGTAGCCTCATATAGAACAGTGGTTAACGAGCTAACTAGCTAACTAATAGCATACTCACTATTTTGAGGACTGCAGTGATTTCTGTCCACTTGTTTCTCAGCAGTTTTCCTTGTAAATTTCCACCAGCAGCAGGATGAGACATCATCTCTGAAGTCTACAGTCTAAATAGTGACCCTGCAAACGCGAGAGATGGGAATAGAGAACCGTAGTTGTCTGATTTCTTAGCATCTCGTCCCTCCGTGACTATGGATTCCTCTTATTGATGCTTTCCGACAGCTGCAATGAAGCGTACGCACGCTTATCATGCTTCAGTTTGATTGTGAACGGCAAATCTGTGTTGAAATCAACAGGAGAGTTAGCAACGTTAGCTGTTAGCAGCCGTTAGCAGCACAGTCCCGATTGGTTAAATAGTGGCGATACCAACGTGAACAGAGCCACTGAGTGACGTTATGGTGCGTTCAAGCTCTGCTCAGTAAAAGTGACTTAAGTGAATATGAATTACAATATCATATGTACAAATGTCATCTTGTAAAGTTATGAACTTGAATAAATCCATTTGTTTGAAGATATTTTCACAGCAATGTAAAATAGATCTGAGAGGGAATTCTGGCTTGTTTAACTACCTAACAGCTTACCAAAGCAAACCATCATAACCATTTGAATTGTGTGTTTTTGTCCAAATAACCACTATAGGTGACGGTACCCTCCCTGCCTCAGAAACCAAGGCATAGTTCAAACACTGTAATTATCAATAAATATAAGGTTTTTATGTAAAATATATCAAACAATATTAATAAAAATAAATCTGAAATGTTATTCCTTTATTTAGCGCAGTTTTAAATAGTGGCAGGTAAAATTTGTGCCTGCCACAGTGGCAGGAAGTAAAAAAAGAGAATTTCATAACTGTGTACGGTCGGCATTAGTCGTATGAGAAGGTAGAACTGGTTGGGTCCCATCGGGGTCAGTATCCATCAGCCCTGCAGGCATAGTGGACCCTGAAAGCATCACTGTCTGTCATCCAACATGGCAGCGTGTCCCTCAAAACCTTTAGCAACCGTGACAACATTTGGCCGTCGATTCTCCCGAGTCCGTTTGGTAAAAGTTGAGTTTTTCTTGTCAGACTGTTGGCTGTTTGATTCTTAAATGTGAACAGATGGAAACAGATTGAGCTTCACTGGGTTTCAGATGTGAGACAGAAACCAAATAAACAGCAGGTTGAGTCTTTAGGCCTGCAAATATTTGTTTCCTCAGAGGTAGAAGAGCTCCAGAGGCTGAAATAAACTGTTCTGGCAAAGAGACGCTGAGGTAAAAATGTGTTCAAGGAGGAGGAAGCTAATATAAAGTATATCTACTAAAGGAGCCACCGGAGCTTAGTTAGTTTAAGCCTCCACTGCAGGATTATAAGTCTTTTTATTTGACTCTCTTCCGTCCTTTCCACGCCTCCCATTCGGTCTCTGTGTAAGTAGCTGTGCAATAAATTCTAGTAGCGTGGCGGCACGATTTGAGAGATGGGGCGTCACGTTGGGTGTTTCAGGTTTGCATAAAGTTGAGGTCTAGGCTACTTTATGCAAATCAGGGGCACCCGACACAATTCACCGCCTCTGGAAACTCCCCAGAAACTTTTAAACTATTCGTTGTCGATCTAAAATAGAGACAGATTCATCCACTGCGTGGATTATTTCTACATAAAATATCTTCAGAAACACGTTTCAGTGAATTATTTTTGTGATATAAGAGAAGAAAGTTTCCAAACGAGCCGCCATGTTGGTTCTGGTTTGAAATCTAGGAGAAACAGCTCACAAAGGAAAGTGTTCGTCCAATCGGGTGTCTAGTGGCAGCTTATCAAGCGTCCAGTGCTGGGAATCGAGGCAATCCCTCACCATAAAAACACCCTGTGAGCATGTAATGTAATGGCACTTCCATTTATTTAAAGCCAAATCATGATCTTTTCCTAAACCTAACCAAGTACTTTCCTGTGAAGAGGGAAGTTTATTTTGAAATGACTTGAGTCATTAGTATTGTCATTCACATGAATCATGTACGTCGTCAGTATCTTCAGTCCTATGAGTCATTAATATCTAAGTGGTTTTGTTACTAAACCTAACTTCCTTTGGAAACGGAAGTTTATTTTGGAAGGAAGCTATACAGGTATTGACACAGCATACCCAGTCTGTCCAAAAGTAATGTAGGGGTACCGCGTACGTCTGTCTCCGAATGACCGAGTGGTGGTATTTGACAAATTTGGGAGTAAGAACATGTTGAGTAAACACAAAACATCAGAACTGCATTGGTGTAAAACTAAACACAAGGTATTTGTTTGTGTGCAGACTCTGCCTATTTTATTCTCTTGGGGAAAGACAGACTTGTACTTCTCATCGGTGTGACAGCTAACCGTTAGCGTACTGACAGGTTTTGTCAGAATGAGCCGCAGGCTTCATAGCAACAGCCTTGACAACGAGACATTGATTGATTGACTGATTGGCAGACATACAAATCCGTATTGATGTCCGTGTTGTGTTTTCTACCTCTAGAAAGAGAATCTGTCTGTACTGATATCCTGATATCCACTACAGGAGGCTATGTGCACACAGCGGAGCCTTTGGCCATGACATTGACCCTGTTCATCATCACATTCTACCACTATTAGTGTAGTTCGCTAGGTAGGTGCAGTTAGCTTATTGGTGTAGTTAGCTAGCTAGGTGTAGTTAGCTAGCTAGGTGTAGTTAGCTTATTAGTGTAGTTAGCTAGGTAGGTGCAGTTAGCTAGGTAGGTGCAGTTAGCTTATTGGTGTAGTTAGCTAGGTAGGTGTAGTTAGCTTATAGAAGCACTGAAGTAAGAAGTGCAGAAGAAGTACTGTGTACCGTTGAGTACCGGCCCACTACGGCCCTCCACAGCTAAATGTTTGGTGCCCGTACTGTGCCCAGTCCTACGACGCGGATTGAGTTGAATGTTGGTCGTGTTGCTGCTGAGATGGTGGAAGATTTCTTCTGGTTCTGCTGCAGAGAGTCAAAGTGGGTGAACAGTCTGAGAGCGACGGAGTTAACGGCCAAGAGAGAGAAGCTGCTGGAGGACGAGAGAGAGGGAGATGAGCGAGCAGTGATGACAGTGATGTTGATCACAGCGTTGTTTGCCTCCTGTACTGAAGCTGCTGTGCACACGCATGATGCTGATTCGCCAGGCCTGAGGGCAAAGGTCACTGAGCTAACCCGCTCTGACATACTGAGACTCACAACCAGCTGCACAGACACAATCACAGACACTTTATTAGTCCAGTATCTGTTTTAGGAACATCCGGCCTAGATTTGCCTCTGCTGTACTTTTAAACTGGTCTTTAAGTGACATCACAGGTTGTTCTTCACATTGTCAGAGCTGCAGATATCAGTTTATTACCCAGGCTGACGTTGTGCTCATGTTAGCGTAACATATCCGCCCCGTCAACTTCATTTTCAGCTGACAGAAGCTGTGCTAGTGATTGCAGCAGTGGTGGAGGAAGAAGCCTTCCTCCAGTATGCAGCTGATTAGACTCACTGCTTCGACAAATAAATTAATTTTGTGCTCAAAACAAAAAAAAAAAGAAACGAAAGAAGCTTGTTGATAAATTGTCTGTATGATGTAGGACTACAGTAGAAGCTGCAGGTCAAAGGTCATCCTCCAAACTGCAGGAGCACGCATGATGGTTTGAATCTGAGCCGCAAACTGATAAATCAGTTTATTTGTCTTGCTAGTTAGCTAGTTAAGTGTGGTTAGCTTATAGCTGTAGTTAGCTCTTTAGCTATAGTTGGCTAGTAGGCGTAGTTAGTTATTAGGTGTAGTAACTTGTTCGTCCTAGTTAGCTAGTTGGTGTAGTTAACTTGTAGGTGTAGATAGCTGTTTAGGTGTAGTTTCCTTGTAGGTTTAGTTAGCTAGTTAGGTTTAGTTAGCTAGTTAGGTGTAGTTAGCTAGTAGGTGTAGTTAGGTCCTTGTTAGGTGCAATTAGCTTGTTAGGTGTAGTTAGCTAGTAGGTATAGTTAGCTTGTAGGTATAATTAGCTATTAAGTGTTGTTAGCTAGTAGGTGTTGTTAGCTATTAGGTATAGTTAGCTTAGCTTGTAGGTGTTGTTAGCTAGTAGGTATAGTTAGCTAGTAGGTGTTGTTAGCTTGTAGGTGTTTTAGATTGTTAGGTGTAGCTTATAGGTGTAGTTGTTGTAGTAGTAGTGAGACCCCGCTGCAGTAAAAACGAGAGGTTTTCTAAAGGGACTCTGGTGCTCGGAAACACTTCTGTCTACAGGGACCAGAATTCAGTGCTTAAGTAAACAGTGTGGTATGAGTACTTTTACTTGAGTAAAGGATCTGAATACTTCCTCCAACACTGGACCAGAAGAGCTGAGTCCTGCAGTTATTTTTCTGTTGTGGTTGAGTTTCCTGTGTCTGCTGGAAGTTGATTTAGCGAATCAAAGCCTGAAGATGAAGAGGCTGAAGGCAGCACCATGACAGGCAAACTTGTGTGTTATCAGTCAACAGCGTCCGGGCGCTCACTCCAGGTATTTCTGCTGCGTCATGTCCTTGGCTCGCCTCAGGAGGCGGCGTGTTGGCCTCGCTGAAGCGGCATGGAAGCATCTGGCCGTCTGCGGCCAGGAACGCCGCCCGCCTGCCCGCCTCAGGGACGGGGTTACCAAGCAAACAGAGATAAGAGAGGATAAACAAAAACATAGATGGATGTTGAAGTGAGGAAAGTGCATCTGCAGAGGTTCATTTGATTTATCAGCTTCTGTTAAGTGCTGGACCCAAGAGGACTGTTGATCAGGATGCTCCAGATCCTGTGTTCTCCAAATAGTACTTCAAAGTCTGCATTTACCAAGTGATTAATTAACCGTTTAGATTTTAAATGATTAAAATAAGGCTGCTAATTTGCTCTGTTTGTCTCGACTTGGCTAGCACTAGCTTGCAAGCAGAAATCTCACAAACTCTCGCAAATCAAATGTGACGTGTGAACAGACATGGTTCTGAGCTTCATCTTAATACTACTTTATGCTTCACGTTTAGCATTAGCTCATTCATTCGCCATGGTCGCCATGCTGGTGGTGGTTGTAGTGGTAGCATCTGATGTCAAAATCATGTCAGAGAGGAGATGAGGAGTCAGCTGAGCCATGTTGGTTTTGAAAAATCTGACTTTTCAGAATGAAACGGATCACCAGCTTTGTTCTTTATTGGCTAGCGTTCTTTCCCACGGGGTTCCCCAAGCCTTCAGGAAGAACGACCGTCATTGATCCCTACTCCTGAGACGTCTGTACATCAGAGGATGAATCAGCTCCCCAGTATGAACTCTAATCGTCCTTATTTCAATCATTAGCTCTTAAAAGTTGTAAAACGCACTAATAGCTGAAGACCCAGACCAGCGTGACCGAGTCATGTGACCGAGTCATGTGACCGACAGCCTCATGAAACTTTACAGCCACAAACTAGAGACTACTACTACTATTACTACTACTACTACTATTACTACTACTACTACATCCTGGTAACTCGAGACCTGGAGCATTCAGAGGATGGATGGCTTTCCTAGCTACACTGACTACTACTACTACTACTACTACATCCTGGTAACTAGAGACCTAGAGCATTCAGAGGATGGATGGCTTTCCTAGCTACACTGACTACTACTACTACTACTACTACTACTACTACTACTTGTGAATTTCCCCACTGTGGGACCAATAAAGGAATATCTTATCTTATCTTATCTTATCTTATCTTACTACTAGTACTACTACTACTACATCCTGGTAACTAGAGACCTAGAGCATTCAGAGGATGGATGGCTTTCCTTGCTACACTGACTACTACTACTACTACTACTACTACTACATCCTGGTAACTAGAGACCTAGAGCATTCAGAGGATGGATGGCTTTCCTTGCTACACTGACTACTACTACTACTACTAGTACTACTACTACATCCTGGTAACTAGAGACCTATAGCATGCAGAGGATGGATGGCTTTCCTAGCTACACTGACTACTACTACTACTACTAGTACTACTACTACATCCTGGTAACTAGAGACCTACAGCATGCAGAGGATGGATGGCTTTCCTTGCTACACTGACTACTACTACTACTACTAGTACTACTACTACATCCTGGTAACTAGAGACCTACAGCATGCAGAGGATGGATGGCTTTCCTTGCTACACTGACTACTACTACTACTACTAGTACTACTACTACATCCTGGTAACTAGAGACTAAGAGCATTCAGAGGATGGATGGCTTTCCTAGCTACACTGACTACTACTACTACTACTACTACTACTACTACTACTACTACATCCTGGTAACTAGAGACCTACAGCATGCAGAGGATGGATGGCTTTCCTTGCTACACTGACTACTACTACTACTACTACTACTACTACTACTACATCCTGGTAACTAGAGACCTACAGCATGCAGAGGATGGATGGCTTTCCTAGCTACACTGACTACTACTACTAGTACTACTACTACATCCTGGTAACTAGAGACCTACAGCATGCAGAGGATGGATGGCTTTCCTAGCTACACTGACTACTACTACTACTACTAGTACTACTACTACATCCTGGTAACTAGAGACCTAGACCATTCAGAGGATGGATGGCTTTCCTTGCTACACTGACTACTACTACTACTACTAGTACTACTACTACATCCTGGTAACTAGAGACCTAGACCATTCAGAGGATGGATGGCTTTCCTAGCTACTCTTACAGTAAGGGGGGTTTCTGAGACCTTTAAGCAACAGATGCGCTCGCCATCCAAGAATTCTCCAAATCTCGAAGGTTTTTGATCCCAAATCCCAGCATGTCTTCTTCTATGGTGTTCCTCAAGGTCTTGGTGTCTTAACGTGGTATTTTGGAGGGATTATTGATCATTTTTATTAATTCTCCAGTGGTAAAAAGTGGTTCAATTTAGCACTAAATCTGTGTAACAAATGATATCAACCGCAAAAATTGCTGCAACAACTAATGAGACATAATAGAGAATGAACGTCATATACTTCTATCATAAAGTTATAAAGGCTTATATACTTTTATAATTCATTTTAGATAATTGATTCATGTTTATGTCTGATTCATGACTATAACTACTTGTCACTCAGCGCTGAGCAGCATCTCAGATTAATCTCCAGGTTTCCAGCTTTCAGATGATGTTCACAACTTCTATGTGACATCTACTGCTGACCTGCGATCTCTGCTAAAGACATCCTGGACCCCCCTAAGAAAGACTAAAACAGGTCTGTTGTGGGTTAAAAGTAAAAGTAAGCCTTTTTAACAGAAGCATACTTATTATTTTGTTGTTTTCATTCTTTAAAAGTCACCAGAATGCAGGAAACAAAGCCTCAGATCCCCGACTTTGGTGCTGAAACCCTCCCTGTTTTTGAGGTCTCTCGGTTGGCGAGTACGGCTGCATCACCTCCAGACCAAGTCCTCTGGTTTTCCATTTCCATCTTTTCAAAATGTCCTCTGGCTCATGGTCAGAGTGATAATCTGTTTCACTTCAGATCTAAAATGAAACGAATTAACTGAATGATAGAAAAGCTCGAGCGCTCTAATTCAAACGAGGCAAACCTGCTGAGTGGAAACTCACCGACTGAATGGGTTTCAGTCGCTCTTTAGTGGGCTGAGCCAACCACGGCCGGCGTCTCCTGTAATGCCTTTAATTAGTCTGAAACTCAGTGCTGAGAATGCAATACCTTTAAATCCAGCCGATGTTAACAACGTCAGTAAATATTTACATTTATATGAACAGAGGAAAAGATGTGACCTGTAAAATGTCATGTGACCTGTCAGTGTTCTGCGTGCTATATGCCAACCACACGGCGAGCACGCAGCAACGACACGGAATGACAGCCGGCCTCGTTAAGGGATGCTAATTAGCCTCCGTCGTTATGGGAGGCATGCAGCATGTGACCCGTGAGGTCGCGGGGAGGAAGTGGTTTTGTGCAGAGAGGAAGTGATGCGAGGCTGTTAGGAGCCGGGGGGATGCTGATTCACCAGGACGCCATCCAAGCAGTTGGTTCATTTATCCCGAATCCCTTTTAGTGTGCTTTGAAAGTATCGAACCGCCGTCCCAGTTTGTAGCTGTCATTTTCACATTTTGCATTAATGAGTGCGTTCCCAGTCACAGAATTAGTGAAGCCAATATTCTCCTGAAAAATAAACAACACACAAAACCCGTTTTTGAAGACACGTCCAAAAGCCCTCAAAGAGTTTTCTGTAAAAGTATTCCCTCCTGTGTACAGTGAAGTGGTATTTCACAAGGTGCTCCTCTCTTCCTCGAGCCAAAAAGAAAGAAGAAGCATCGTTTTATAAAAGCAGTTGCTTCGCTGCTCACTGGATGGGCGTTTTAAATCTGGGCAGGATGGAGCAGTCTTTAGGGGTTTGGGGAGAGGATTCAAACACCTGGCGAGGTTTTGTTTTTTTAGATTTAACTCAGAAATTAAGAGCTTATTTCTCTGACTGGAGTGTAGTCGCCGGCCCTGTTCCAGTCCGGTCCCTACGCCCCCCCAGTCCGTCTGTAGTCCCACTCAGCTCGGTGAAGCTTCAGGACCAACTTCCCTCTCTCAAGCAAGGAAGTAAATAAAGGCAGAATACTGCCTTTACTACCGACTACAGAGTTTTGCTCCCAGTCTAGAATATACTGTAAATAAGTAAGGGAGCCGGTCATTGGTATGAAATAAACCCTGACAGGGCGATGCCGCAAACGTTGCCCTGAAGGGGTTTATTTCACAACAATGACCCATTAGCTGTACTTTATCCTGCTTATTACACAGCTACTGACTGAAGAAATCAATCATTTGAGACAAAAACGGTCCATCAGAGACCGACATCAGAACTGTGGCCATAGCAACGGTCTGTTATACAGAGCAACAGTCTGTTATACATAGCAGCGGTCTGTTATACGTAGCAGCGGTCTGTTATACAGTGCAACTGTCTGTTATACGTAGCAACGGTCTGTTATATGTAGCAGCGGTCTGTTATACGTAGCAACGGTCTGTTATACAGTGCAGCGGTCTGTTATACGTAGCAACGGTCTGTTATACGTAGCAACGGTCTGTTATACGTAGCAACGGTCTGTTATACAGTGCAGTGGTCTGTTATACAGAGCAATGGTCTGTTATACGTTGCAACAGTCTGTTATACATAGCAGCGGTCTGTTATACGTAGCAACGGTCTGTTATACAGTGCAACGGTCTGTTATACGTAGCAACGGTCTGTTATACGTAGCAACGGTCTGTTATACAGTGCAACGGTCTGTTACACGTAGCAACGGTCTGTTATACGTAGCAACAGTCTGTTATACATAGCAGCGGTCTGTTATACGTAGCAACGGTCTGTTATACAGTGCAACGGTCTGTTATACGTAGCAACGGTCTGTTATACGTAGCAACGGTCTGTTATTCAGTGCAACGGTCTGTTATACGTAGCAACGATCTGTTATACGTAGCAACGGTCTGTTATACAGTGCAACGGTCTGTTATACGTAGCAACGGTCTGTTATACATAGCAGCGGTCTGTTATACGTAGCAACGGTCTGTTATACAGTGCAACGGTCTGTATACGTAGCAACGGTCTGTTATACGTAGCAACGGTCTGTTATTCAGTGCAACGGTCTGTTATACGTAGCAACGGTCTGTTATACGTAGCAACGGTCTGTTATACAGTGCAACGGTCTGTTATACGTAGCAACGGTCTGTTATACATAGCAACGGTCTGTTATACGTAGCAACGGTCTGTTATACATAGCAACGGTCTGTTATACGTAGCAACGGTCTGTTATACGTAGCAACGGTCTGTTATACAGTGCAACGGTCTGTTATACGTAGCAACGGTCTGTTATACATAGCAACGGTCTGTTATACGTAGCAACGGTCTGTTATACGTAGCAACGGTCTGTTATACATAGCAACGGTCTGTTATACGTAGCAACGGTCTGTTATACCTAGCAACAGCCTGTTATATGGAGCTATGGGCTGTGATAAAGAAATAACAGACTGTAGAACGCTGTGATTGACTAATCAGTATTGCGTATTCAACAATGCAGTGTAATAGAAATATATAAAAATAGAGAATATAAACGCATGCATTTATAAATCCAAGAATAGTGTAAAATCAGAAGAACAGAACAGACATCTGTATCGTCCACTTGTGTGGAAAGTTTGTCTTTACCGTACACTTCGAAGCCTCCTTTATTAAGTTATATGAGATTTGGGAAAAAGAAAGAAACAAATAAATAAATACATAAATAATAATAATAATAATAAAATACCAGTAAAAGTGGTGTTGGGATGAGAGTGCTAAGATATTAACAGTTAGTACATACTGTATCTTAAATAGACATAAGAGAAACAGCAGCCATCTGTAATAAAAGAGGACAGAATAAAGGATCTCTGAAAGATGTTTCTCTTTGCTGTGGACACTTTTTAGTTTTTCAGATTCACTAAACAGAGAATGTAAAGTTTAAATGTAATAATAATAATTATTATTAATGATTATAATTATTGTAGCTCCTCATAGGGGTAAAATAATGATAAATATTCACCATGCCTACTGTTTTCTAGACTGGACATTTGATCCTAAATACAATCTATTTACTTTATGTTGTTGATGTCTGTATGATGATAAATTAAATAAATGAAATGTCTCAGTTTGAGCAGTTTACAGTAAATGTAGAACCGGCATCGGATCGTGTCACATGACGGACACTAAACGGCGTTGCTCGTCGTCAGTAAAGGCAGCTGGTTCAGTCCATGCAGACTCGCTGTTGGAGGGTTTTATAACCCACTTCCACTCCCTGCTGATTGGTTTGGGATGGACTTTATATGGCGGACCCTCTGTGAGGACATGTTAACGGAGTGGAAGTGACTAGGGAGAGGATGTAAGGGGGGTTTGGAGCTGGGCCACCATCTCTCAAACACCCTAAGATGCTACAAACTGGAGCTACCGTTCCAACGGTCCAGATCTCATTTATTGATCTCCTTCTGGTCTGGTAGCTGTAGGCTTTGCAAACATGTCCTTCTCTCTCCATTCACGTCCTTCAGCTCCTCCTGGGGGTCCCGAGTCCTTCCCAGGCCAGATGGGATTTATAATACCAGTGTGTTCTGGGTCGCATCCCAGGTGGACGTGCCCGGACAAACCTCCACAGGGAGGCGCCGGGAGTCCAGTCAGCATCCGGATCAGTTGAGGTGGAGCTGGCTAACATTGAACATGAAGGAGCTGCAATCTGCTCCTCGCTCCTCGCCCGGTTTCTCAGGCTGAACTCCAGACAGCTGAGAGCCAAATCTGGCTTCTTGTATGTGTGATCTCATTGTTTTGGTCTCTGCCCAGCGCTCAGGACCAAAGGTGAGGACTTCAAATGGAGTCCATGTTCACCTCCTCGTCAGTGGAAAGTTTCTGAAAGCTCTATTGAGACTCTTCAGTACTCATGTAACAAAATGGAGATGCATTGTGGGACATGTAGTTCAAAGACACCGTACTTCTGTAAAGCAGCAGAGAATTGTATGAAAAGCATAATATATTCTTTGCAAGCCCTCGTGGGCCACATAAAATGAGGTGCTGGGCCTAATTTGGCGCGCGAGCCTTGAGTTTGACACGTGTGTTAGGAAGTCCGCTAATGGACTAGTCCACTATTTGAACACAAACCATGATGTTTTTTCTAACTTTAACCAGATAGTTTTGTTGTCTAAACCAAACCAATTCATGCCGTTAACAACATGCATGTTTCTGCTGGCTTGTTACGAGGCTGATATCTGGTTTTGATTGAGAAACGCCCACATTCGGTGCATCCTGTGGTCCAGAGAAACGTACGACTGGGTTGAGCTGTGCAGAAATAAAGTGGGATATCACTGAGGTAGTTTCTCCTTTGGTGTTTTAGCATCGAGGAAAAAACAAAAGAATGCTTTAGATGTGTGTGTTATCAGCACATACACACACACACACACACACACACACACACACACACACACAGACACACACACACAGACACACACACACACACACACAGTTATCTCCCTGTGGACTGGGCTTTAGGTGGTAGAAACCTCTTTTGTGTCTTTGGCTGAATGTTGGACAGATGTCACATTCACAGCCTCCTGGAGAGCTCATAACTCAAACTAAACACACACACACACACACACACACACACACACACGCACACACACGCACTCAGACAAAATCCGCCCCCACTTTGAAAAATGTTTTCAATACGGTAGTTGAGTTATTGATCAGTGCAGCTTTTAACATAATGTTTTAACCATTTATAACGGGGGGGGGGGGGGCTTTATGGCACAAGCACAAACACATTTAAAGTTACACACACACACATACACACAGTTGTAGGTGCGTCAACATGGCGGCTACCAGCAGCAGCACAGGAAGCTCACAGACAGCGAGGTGTAAATGCTTTGGGAGGAAGCAGCAGACGGGGAGGCTAACCTAATTTAATGGACCACACACACCGCCGGTAGAGCACCGACATGGCTACCACCAGCAGCCAATGCTAGGCTAATGGAATGATGAATATCAGTGATGTGACGCAGTGTATTCCAGGAAAATCAACCCCCTCGGCAGCTATTTCCCCAGAGTCGACTCCGGCCATATTTCTCGCTAACTGCTGTGATGACAGCAGAGTGTTTCTGAGAGGAAGCTGGGTCAACCATGATTAAACCTCCACCTCTCTGAATCGGCCCTGTTATTTTCTGTCTTTCACGTCATGAGGCGGAATAAAGGGTTCCAGTTGTTTTCCAGCTGTAACGGGGAAACTGCTGCTCGGCCCTGACGGACTTCCTCTCGGAGAAAGTGTGAGCCGGAGGCTGGAAGTAGTAGTGAATTAAATGGCAACCTACCTGCTGAGTAATCAATGTTTCAATGCAGTATTTAGAGGGAGGAAACACAAAATACTCAGTGGAGCCACAGGAAGCACAGTTAGCATCGACAATAAAATTAAAATAATAAAAAATGTCTGTAGTTCATTACTTTTATTATCTTAATAAATATTAATAATTAGGGCTGTCAGCATTCAACAAAATGATAATGCATTAATGCAAAACGCCACTATTTTCTCTAACACAAGTGATGTTTTGGAGGTTGTAGTGGGTTCAGTTTTAAAGTTAGAGAGAGGAAACTGGAGAACCTGATGGATCCATCTGTACCAGCCAGGTCAGACTACTACTACTACTACTACTACTACTAATACTACATACTGGTCTCATCTGAAACTAGAGAACCTGATGGATCCATCAGTACCAACCAGGTCAGACTACTACTACTACTACTACTACTACTAACCTACTATACTACATACTGGTCTCATCTGAAACTAGAGAACCTGATGGATCCATCAGTACCAGCCAGGTCAGACTACTACTACTACTACTACTACTACTACTACTACTACTACTACATCCTGGTCTCATCTGAAACTAGAGAACCTGATGGATCCATCAGTACCAACCAGGTCAGACTACTACTACTACTACTACTACTACTAATACTACATACTGGTCTCATCTGAAACTAGAGAACCTGATGGATCCATCAGTACCAACCAGGTCAGACTACTACTACTACTACTACTACTAATACTACATACTGGTCTCATCTGAAACTAGAGAACCTGATGGATCCATCAGTACCACCCAGGTCAGACTACTACTACTACTACTACTACTACTACTACTACTACTACTACTACTACATCCTGGTCTCATCTGAAACTAGAGAACTTGATGGATCCATCGGTACCAACCAGGTCAGACTACTACTACTACTACTACTACTACTACTACTACATCCTGGTCTCATCTGAAACTAGAGAACCTGATGGATCCATCAGTACCAACCAGGTCAGACTACTACTACTACTACTACTACTACTACTACTACTACTACTACATCCTGGTCTCATCTGAAACTAGAGAACCTGATGGATCCATCAGTACCAACCAGGTCAGACTAGCTGGTAGTGAAGGAGGTTAAATCAGGCTCCAGACTTGCTCTATATTTTGGTGAGGAAAAACTGTCATGTCCATCTTCAAAGGGGTCCGTTGACCTCTGACCTCCAGATGTGTGGATGTAAATGGGTTCTCTGGGTCCCCACCAGTCTCCCCTTTACAGACATGCCCACTTTATGATAGTCCCAGTCAGTTTGTGATTTTTTTTTCCAGTAAATTTACCACCTTAAGCTGTCTAAAATTGTCATATCGATTTGACATGACGTTCCTATGTAGGGACAAATGTCAAATGTCACTTTTGTTTAGTAATAGCCACAGTGTCCAACAAACACAGGACGCTGCTGTATGTGTCCTGTGTTTGTTGGAGACTGTGACTCGATGCTGACTGATGTGAGGAAACACTTAACGTCTCGCTTCATTCTTGCTTTTCACATTCAAATTTCAGATTGCTGTGCTTGTCGACGAACACAGTTTCATCATTACTTGGTGACAGAAAGGCAGAGGAAGAGGAATAAACTGGATCAAATTAAAAGTCAGCCACTCACTGACAACAGTCCGTTATAAGAACAGCCCACACTGGAAGGATAAAATGAACTGTATTGATCCCTGAGGGGAGAATCAGGTCAGGTGTAGGCTGGAGAACGAGGCGAGATGGTACATTAAAATACAATCGAGCAAAGAGAATGTGCTGCTTGAATAGACAAAGTGACCAACAACTAACCCGACACCTGAGCTGTACACAAATAAACTCGGCTGCAGGCGACCTGAACATCCCAGTCGACACTCCGACCTTCTCTTCCTGCCTACGTCCAACTCCCTCAGACAGGATAATGTCGACCATCTTGGTCATGACCCCCCCCCCCGCACCCCCACCACTCGTTTACCCCCCCACTGAATCATGGGTAACCAGAGGACAAATTAGAGAAGACAGAAAGAGGGAGCAGGAAGAAGAAGCATTAGTTATTAGATTCTGCTGATTCAATACTATCACCATACTTTCTGCCAATTCGATGTGTAATTCGACATTATGACTTATTGTGATTTTTGTTAACTTTGTTAACATTAGACCATGAGGGGAAAAGCTGAATCAGACACTTCTAGGGACTTTTACTTTGGAAAATCTCTAAATGAATCCAGTTAAAATGTTTGATTTTCAGCATGTCTGCAGTCAGAGATGTCCTGAAGTCAAATATATCAGGGTCATTGTCAGGAATTATTGATTACAGTTTTATCCATCAACCCAGAATCAAAGAATAAAGACGTTTCCCTCACAGATTAGTGGGATTTTCTTTTTAATTTATCAGGGACATGTTATGTTTTATACTCTGCTGAGTATAATCCATCAGTCTGATTTCCATAGATGGATTCTGTAGATCCAGTTCCCTTTGTTACAGTCGTAGCGTCGGCCCGTCGGACCACGGAGACGAGAGCGACGGCCGGCCGGACCGTACGTTACCGCCGTACGATGACGTTTCCCGTCCGTGACGGAGTTAGCGTGCAGCTTTAGCCGTGATGTCTAGCTCTGCTTTTCCAAAGTGTTTCCCTCCTTTACTGGATGTGTAGTGTTTACCAGGCTGGATTTAACATGGAGGGTGGAGGTCGGATCCACGCCCACCCTCCACCCTTTAATACTTTCTGAGGTTTGTTCTGGTTGACGGATACTGAATGGATATGACGTCACGTTACTCAGACTACCACAATAAAAGCGCTAACTTCCCTCTACCTCCATGTAGATTCAGACAAAGCAGATATATATTGATTCTGGCTTGAAACAATTATTTCAAAATTATAAAAAAATACATAAGTGAATTAATTTTGTGTTGACATTGTTTTTGTTTATCATTAAACTATAATTAAGTGAAGAAAAATCAGTTTTTGTTGACGACTGAAGATAATATTTTTAATGAAATGTCTCAACAAAACCCTGAAATATTGAGGTGTACAAGACATACAGCACATCCTCGTATAAAAGCTACGGTTAGAGTTAGTGACGTAGTTTAAAAAGCGAGAACGATTACTGAGGGTAGATGGGTCCAACAAACCTAGACTTTTAACCAGGAGATCCGTGTTCCAGACCGTTGTTGAGCAGACTTTAGTTTTATAAGTTACATCAGTGACATGGTTTCTGTAGTTGTCTCTGTACATGTTTGCTTACTTATTTTAAGCTTAACTATGACGTTTTCCCTTACCCTAACTAAGTGGTTCTCTTACCTCAAGGTGTTCATATCCTCATATAACTGGTCTCCACCGGATCCCCAGATCACCTCTTGTCTTATTTTTGCCAGATGTTTGAAATCTTACCAGATGTGTAAAGAGTGAGAGAGTCCACACATGACGACATGTGTTAAAATTAGTTCCTATAGAGCAGAGGTCACCAAGAGGAGGACCGCGGTCCAAGTCCGGACCCAGAATCCATCCCATATGGACCCGGACCTAAAACCTGATGAGGGGCTTCTGTTTTAACTGGCGCAACTTTTCTCGTCTTTATGGTAGTGGTTCAGCAGATAGACCAGGTGAGTTAAGCCATCCCATGTGACACTACTCAGCCAATCAAGTGTGTTCATTCCAGGCGGTAAACATGGCGACTGTACAATGCCGACGGCTGAGAGAGTCAGACGCAAGTTACACATGAAAAGATGATAGAAAGAAAAAGACAGATGGAGATACAGGTAGAGAAAACAAAGGGAGAGAAACAGACGACTGCTCCAGAGATTATCTGAACATGCACAATTTTCACATTTTATTTATTTTCTTTTATTTTGAAATGCAGCCCTACTTTTATTTAGTTAATGAGAGCACATTATACATATCTGCAGTCATACAGATATGTTCACTGACAATAAATATCGTCAAAAAGTTTTTGTACTGAATTCATTTGATTTGACAGTCAGGTATTGATTACATACAGATGTTAATACGACTACCAGGCTACTTAAATATATATCACAATAAATAGTGAGACATAATGATCTTCTGGACCTTTTCTTCAAGACATTTTCTCTGACTGGACCTCTTTAAATTTTAGTTTAATCCCCCTGGTACAGAGCAAAGAGCCAGCACACTCACAGATTCATTCATCAGCTACAAGAAAGACGGAAATCTCACAAAATCTCGCGACCAAACGGGACTTTAGTGTAAACAAACATGGCGGACGATGGGCAGGAAGAATTAGTGACACGTTAAACAAACACTAATCAAGTTGCTCCTCCATCTCTGGGCTCCATCGTACTTTATGCTTCATGTTTAGTGTTAGCGCATCCAGGATGGACTTCAGAGCCGATCACAGGATATAAAAACCACTGTAATACACCTCAAAGCACAGGAGCGATCGTCTTTAGATCCATCAAACGATCAGGACAACCAGACCAAACAACCAACCTCGCTAGTGTCCTCTCCAGGCCTCCTTACCAACCAGAGGCCCTCGCTGTGTGTGTTCAGGTGGACGTAAACAGTCCGGCTGGTGATATTGAGGTAAATTATGGAGTTGTCATGAAAGATTAAACAGGACAGAGTCCACCTCGGAGACCACGGAGGAAGTGGTCTCACAGAAATGAATATTTATTGACAAGTGGCTGTATTGACACAGAATGAGTTGCCACGTGGGAGCAGACGGTCGCCGTGAGTGCGATCTGATCGATGCCGTCTCACGGCTCAACGAGCGACTCGGACAGATGGACGGAGTGACAGAAAGAAACAGAAAGAAATAGAGGTGATGTGTTCATCTGAAGCTGAAATGATGCTGCGTCACCGGACGGTAGCAGAAAAACAGAAATAATACATTTGAACCGCCCGCTGGACCTCTCGATTAGAAATGAGTGCAGTTTTACATGCAGCTGTGGATCTCTGTAGCGTCCAAACTGCATCCAGTGGCGATTTTAGTCTCGTTTTACTAGTGATCAACCATCTCGTGAGCTTGTTGGGAAGGATGCTAAATATGCTCCAAACTTCTGCTAAGAAAGCATAGCAATGAAAATGAAAAAGAGAAATGGGACAGAAAATAAGGAAAAACCAACAAGACACAGAATGAATGTGGACAGAAAAGTTCAAACGAAGCAGAGATGTGTTCCTGGAAAGACAAAGAGAAGAAGAGCAGAGAGAAGTTTCTCTGAAGTGAGAGTATTGATCGGCAGTGGGACTGACAGGCAGACCCACAGCTGATCTCAAACCCACGTCTTCGGTCCACGGTGGTCTCCTCCGTCCCGCTGAGACGCCGTCCCCGACGCCCCCTCAGGCTCTATTTCTGTAGCGTCACATTATCCTCCCGCTATAAATCATTTGGACGCAGCTGGTGAAATGAACATGACTTAGCACTCTGTGCTATTCTCAAGGAATGCCGATGAGTCTCTGAGTCGAAGCCAACGAGGCTTCTCCGCATACCGACGCACATAGCTAAGTAATGAGCCACTCGAGGACTTGTTTCACAGGGATTTTACAACAGCCGAGAGCAGTTGTCAGGCGGCTCTTCTCTTTTAAAATGGATGTAGAGCAGCGAGGCTCTCCACTTAAAACCAGTGCTCAGAGAGTAAACAGTATTCAAACCACAGGATGATAAACAACACAGGGATTCAGCCGTTCCCATGACGACATCTGAAACCAGAGAACCTGATGGATCCATCAGTACCAACCAGGTCAGACTAGCTGGTAGTGAAGGACGTTAAATGAGGCTCTAGACTTGACCTCTGACCTCCAGATGTGTGGATGTAAATGGGTTCTCTGGGTCCCCACCAGTCTCCCCTTTACAGACATGCCCACTTTCTGATAGTCCCAGTCAGTCCTCCCAACCTGGGATGGTTTCTGGACAATATCTGGCATTGATTAGTGTTGTTATTGATTTACTATAATAAATATATACATATATTTGCATAAAGCTGCGCATTTGTCCGCTAACATGTTGATAAGAAGATTAAATACTTGACAAATCTCCCTTTCAGGTTCATTTTCAACCAGCTTGTGAACTAGCTTTGAGCTGATAAGGCTGATAAAGGGTCCTCTGGGGTGTCCTAGTGGAGAAATCGTGACAGAAACTGTGGTGTAAATAAAGCAGTCTGTACATTTGATATTAAAAATGTAGACTGAAACCATGACCTTTAAACTGGTCAAAATGAACCCATTGATTTCAGGTGTTGGACCGAAACCAGTGCTGACGAAACTCAGGATATTAAAACTGCATGCAACACTACAGCTACTTATGAAATATTATTTGCATCTCAACTATGAGACAGCACAGTCTCTGCTGCAAACAACACAAGTGAGAGTGTTAAAAAGCCGACTGGAGCCTCTGATGTATGAGTTAGAAAAGGTTTTGTTGGAGATAAAGAGATGTAAGGCCGTCCAGAAAAGGTTAAGTAGCCTTTATTCCCTTTGGCTTTTCATTATAAAATGTTAAATTGTGCCTGACACATTTCCCCCCCGACTAAAGAAGCTCTCCTCAGCAACATTTAGACTCTGTGGCATGAAAAGCTGAAATAAATAGAACGCTGGCATTTTCCATAATGACATGTAGACCACTGCTGAGCACTGAGAGCAGCACAATGCTAAACGCTAACTTTCCTGAAACACAATGAGCAGCATCAGAAACTGCACTGAAAAGAGCTGTTCAATTACTGCCAGTTCTCCATGTAGCTGAACTTTTCAGTGAAAATGTGACAAACCAATAAAATGTTCCATAACACCATTTATCCCACGTGATCATACATATCCCTGTTGACCTTACAATCACTATACAGTGGTCTCATCTGAAAGTACTACTACTACTACTACTACTACTACTACATCCTGGTCTCATCTGAAAGTACTACTACTACTACATCCTGGTCTCATCTGAAAGTAGAGAAAATGATGGATCCATCAGTACCAACCAGGTCAGACTACTACTACTACTAATACTACTACTAATACTACTACTACTACTACATCCTGGTCTCATCTGAAACTAGAGAACCTGATGAATCCTTCGGTACCAACCAGGTCAGACTACTACTACTACTACTACTACTACTAATACTACTACTACTACATCCTGGTCTCATCTGAAAGTACTACTACTACTACATCCTGGTCTCATCTGAAAGTACTACTACTACTACATCCTGGTCTCATCTGAAAGTACTACTACTACTACATCCTGGTCTCATCTGAAACTAGAGAACCTGATGGATCCATCAGTACCAACCAGGTCAGACTACTACTACTACTACTACTACATCCTGGTCTCATCTGAAACTAGAGAACCTGATGAATCCTTCGGTACCAACCAGGTCAGACTACTACTACTACTACTACTACTACTAATACTACTACTACTACATCCTGGTCTCATCTGAAACTAGAGAACCTGATGGATCCATCAGTACAACCAGGTCAGACTACTACTACTACTACTACTACTACTACTACTACTACTACTACTACATCCTGGTCTCATCTGAAACTAGAGAACCTGATGGATCCATCAGTACCAACCAGGTCAGACTACTACTACTACTACTACTACTACTTCTACTGTCATCTAAAAGAACTGATGATCTACTACTACTACTACTACTACTACTTCTACTACTACTACTACTACTACTACTACTACTACATCCTGGTCTCATCTGAAACCAGAGAACCTGATGGATCCATCAGTACCAACCAGGTCAGACTACTACTACTACTACTACTACTACTTCTACTACTACTACTACTACTACTACTACTACTACATCCTGGTCTCATCTGAAACCAGAGAACCTGATGGATCCATCAGTACCAACCAGGTCAGACTACCCTCTATAAAAAAGCTGGTAGTGAAGGAGGTTAAATGAGGCTCCAGACTTGACCTCTGACCTCCAGATGTGTGGATGTAAATGGGTTCTCTGGGTCCCCACCAGTCTCCCCTTTACAGACATGCCCACTTTCTGATAGTCCCAGTCAGTCTGGATCAAGTCCTAGTCAAGTCAGCACTGTGACACACTGACAGCTGTTGTTGTCTGTTGGGCTGCAGTTTGCCATGTTCTGATTGGAGCAGATTGTTGATGCTAAAACAATAAACAAGATGGAGACTGCTAAAATTTCTCCCCTGGGGATCAATAAAGCACTATCTTAAAATACAAGATGATGATGATGGACAAAAAACAAGATAATTATTATTATTGTCATTAGTATGAACAGACTGTATACATGTAACTAGTGGAAACTGACATGCGTCACTGAATAATTGTCTGAGTAAACATATAACTGTTGATTTGATGTGATTGATTGTGATTGATATGTTCATATGGACCGCTGTATGTCGTTATAATTAGTGACTAAACCCAAGAGTGTGACAGCAGCTAGTGAGGTTCATGTTGTTGTTGTGTTGTTGTTCTGTCGGGATCGTGCT
>CAMQGK010000028.1:2365000-2400000 GCA_947000775.1 Pterois miles | reverse complement strand
TACTACTACATCCTGGTCTCATCTGAAACCAGAGAACCTGATGGATCCATCGGTACCAACCAGGTCAGACTACTACTACTACTACTACTACTACTACTACTACTCTTTAAATATATCTTTAACTACTATACTACTACTACTACTACTACACTCTTCTCTCATCTAGATTATATTATTATTTTACTACTATATATTTACTACTACATCCTGGTCTCATCTGAAACTAGAGAACCTGATGGATCCATCAGTACCAACCAGGTCAGACTACTACTACTACTACTACTACTACTATCCTGGTCTCATCTGAAACCAGAGAACCTGATGGATCCATCAGTACCAACCAGGTCAGACTACTACTACTACTACTACTACTACTACTTCTTAGTTTTTTTTTTTTTTTTTTCTCTCTAAATACTATGTCTTAATTTTTTTTTTTCTCTCTCTAAACTAAGAACCTGATGATCATAGTACAACCAGGTCAGACTACTACTACTACTACTACTACTACTACTACTACTACTACATCCTGGTCTCATCTGAAACCAGAGAACCTGATGGATCCATCAGTACCAACCAGGTCAGACTACTACTACTACTACTACTACTACTACTACTACTACTACTACATCCTGGTCTCATCTGAAACTAGAGAACCTGATGGATCCATCAGTACCAACCAGGTCAGACTAGCTGGAAGTGAAGGAGGTTAAATGAGGCTCCAAACTTACATATACTGACAAAGAAAAACTGTCATGGTCATTTTCAAAGGGGTCCCCTGACCTCTGACCTGTCTCTGTTGGGCTGCAGTTTGCCATGTTCTGATTGGAACAGATTTTTTATGCTAAAGTCAGAACCTGGGAGGGTTTCTGGACAATATCTGTCATTGATTAGTGTTGTTCATTGATTTATCAATATGAATATATACAGACATCTGCATAAAGCAGCATATTTGTTCACTCTCATGTTGATAGGAGGATTAAATACTGGTTCATTTTGTTGCTGTTATTGTAATGTTTGAATAAGCGTGCAGCTTTTTGATTATTGTTGTTTTTTGAGCTGTACTTTTACCGCAGTAGCTCCTATATATGACCAGCTACTATATGGTAATAATACTTTGCATGTTGCAATAAAATTTGCATCACCTACTGTGCCATTTTGCTGCCTGATTGCTTTTGCAATGACACAAGCTGGGAACAGGTTTTTTTCCTTCAGTGGTTGCTGGTTTCATAATACAGATTCTGTTAGTTAGCTGCAGATTTAAATGGCATGAAATTGACTGCTCCAGTTAAATGCTTCAAAGGTCAACTCCTGAGCTTTGCGATGGCAGATTCATATTCAGCGCTGTTTTCGTGTTGTATTGTATAAATAAAAGGCTTTTGTTTTCAGCTGTAAGATAAGATGGAACTTCAAGGACAAGCTTGTGCCAAAGCTGCTCTTTATACAAAGTAAAAATAATATACAATACATATATCCTGAATTACCAGCTCCCTCCAGATGTGGGATAGTAAGTTGATAATAAAGACAAACACGTTGACTGATAAAAGTTGACTGATGTGTCGATGTGCTTCCGCAGCGGCGGCCCGGCGGCGGCCCGGCGGCGGCGATGCCGGCCGGGGGCAGGTCACCACAGTGGGCTTGTGACCACAGGGTTGTCGGTTTGAAACCCTGGATAGCGTCTGCACAGCAGCAACCTTTTCTGTGACTCAGCATGAAAGTCGTCTGTGACTCAGCTTTGTTCAGCCAGAGGTTTGTTCACGCTGTGTTCGTGGTGCTGTTAAGGTCATCCTCTTCATCGTGCATCATAACTCCTCCACTCCTCCCGGTCTCGACGTCTAACACTGAACAAAAAGACTTTGGTTTCTTTGGTCGCAGCTTGTGGCTGGAAAGTTAACTTTTTGCTCTGGACAAAGTCTGTTTCACTCAACAATCTACATGTAAAAACTGACAACATTTTATACAGTGATCAATGAAATGGCTCCTATGGGGACTAACATCATCACACATGGATCCAGTTGGACTCATTGATCCACCAGAGTCTCAGCTTTACACTGAGACCCAGTTTATGAGATTCAACACTGTTTAGTGACTGCAGAGTGCTGACTTGACTATGACTTGATCCAGACTGACTGGGATTATCATGAAGTGGTCCTGTCTGTGGAGGGGAGACTGGTGGGGACCCAGAGAACCCATTTACATTCACATACAGTATCTTCAGGCCTTTGAAAATGGCTATGCCAGTTTTTCCTCACCAAAATTTTGCATGACTTTGGAAAGTTATGGGTTCTTTAGGTTTTCCAATCTCACATGCCATCTGTATCTTCACTGTAGCTCTCAAACTGAACCTGCTAAAGACTCTGAAAGGCGGAAAAGTAAACTCGTTGGTGTTTTCAGTCCAAAATGGCGGCAGCGTTACCTCAGCACCATTTAGTGGCGGCACCAGAGTTTCGCCTCTTTGTTTCTAAACTTTCTGTTCTGTATCTGAGTATTGTTCTGAAATTTAAAATTACACATTTGTATTACTATGAAAAATTGTGTTTGGAATAATCCAGCGTTGCTGTCCCAATCGTCTGCAGGTCAAAGGATGATGTTCAGGTTGCTGTAACCTCTGACCTTTGACCTCGTTGCTGTTGGTCGTCTGTCGCTGAGCTGTTGTGAGCTGAAGCAGCAGATGTAAACTGCAGCCCTCCCTCCACTGGCCAGCGGATCAGATGTGACTGCGTGGGCGGCGATGAATGTCATCGGATATGAATGTGGAATATCAATTATGATGAATGCCGTCCCGGCGTTTTCTGTTCCGTTTCCGCGGTGACACGTGTGGGCGGGTCCTGGTCGCATGGCGATAACAAGCCTTCAGTCGTAAACACTGATGAGGAAACAGAGCTGGTGTTTGTGACGGGAAGAGATGGATGGATGGATGGAAAGATGGATGCTTTTTTTTAAATGTATGATTGAAATGTCTCAGCTTTCAAAATGTTCTTACACCCACTTTCTGCACAAACCTGTGGTGTTAGATTTCCCAAAGAAAAGCAGTAGTTCTAGTTATATAACCACACACCTCCTGATTACTATGGAGGACAGAACCTGACAAAATCAAAAATGAATGAATAAACAAATGACTCAATAAATAAATATTCTATTAAATGTACCAAAAATAATATGAAAATACATGTAGGTATTGATTTATTAATCAAATATGACATAAATTGATATTTCTGTTGTAATTTTCTTCTGTATCTACCTTTGTATAAATTCCCTCTCTAGACTCCTCTATTTAAATTTCCGTTTTATTTATTTATCTATTTATCTATTTATGTATTTATTTATTACAAATAAGTGTGGGGGCATAAATCTTGAGGGAAATGCTAATGAATGCATCAGTAAATAAATAAATAATGCAATTTAATAATTAATAATAAAAGTAATAATAAATTTAAAATAATGTTAAAATAAATAAATACATCTAAAACATAATAAAAATGAATAAATAAATGAATGCATAAATAAATGCATGAATGAATGAATAAATAAATAAAGAGTAGAGTATACTGTACTGAAATTAATAGAAGAGTAAATGAAGAAGCAGATTCAAACAAAAATGTCAATTTATGTCTCTTTTTTATAGTCATTTGTTGTTTTAATTGAATTCATTTGTAAATAAACAGTTGAAATAGTTAGCTAACCGTTAGCTGAAAGTAACGGACGAACAGTTGAAATAGTTAGCTAACCGTTAGCTGAAAGTAACGGACGAACAGTTGAAATAGTTAGCTAACCGTTAGCTGAAAGTAACGGACGAACAGTTGAAATAGTTAGCTAACCGTTAGCTGAAAGTAACGGACGAACAGTTGAAATAGTTAGCTAACCGTTAGCTGAAAGTAACGGACGAACAGTTGAAATAGTTAGCTAACCGTTAGCTGAAAGTAACGGACGAACAGTTGAAATAGTTAGCTAACCGTTAGCTGAAAGTAACGGACGAACAGTTGAAATAGTTAGCTAACCGTTAGCTGAAAGTAACAGAGGAACAGTTGAAATAGTTAGCTAACCGTTAGCTGAAAGTAACGGAGGAACAGTTGAAATAGTTAGCTAACCGTTAGCTGAAAGTAACGGACGAACAGTTGAAATAGTTAGCTAACCGTTAGCTGAAAGTAACGGAGGAACAGTTGAAATAGTTAGCTAACCGTTAGCTGAAAGTAACAGACGAACAGTTGAAATAGTTAGCTAACCGTTAGCTGAAAGTAACGGACGAACAGTTGAAATAGTTAGCTAACCGTTAGCTGAAAGTAACGGACGAACAGTTGAAATAGTTAGCTAACCGTTAGCTGAAAGTAACGGACGAACAGTTGAAATAGTTAGCTAACCGTTAGCTGAAAGTAACGGACGAACAGTTGAAATAGTTAGCTAACCGTTAGCTGAAAGTAACGGACGAACAGTTGAAATAGTTAGCTAACCGTTAGCTGAAAGTAACGGACGAACAGTTGAAATAGTTAGCTAACCGTTAGCTGAAAGTAACGGACGAACAGTTGAAATAGTTAGCTAACCGTTAGCTGAAAGTAACGGACGAACAGTTGAAATAGTTAGCTAACCATTAGCTGAAAGTAACGGTTAGCAGTTGGTAATGGATAGCAGTTGGATTAGCTAACAGACAGATTGTTGCCATAGCAACGGTGGTCTGGTGGTTTAAGACCTGGTGTGTTTGTGTTTGTGTTGCAGGAAGTGTCCAGACGGGTTTGACTGTCTGAAGGCTGGAAGGAACCCAAACTACGGCTACACCAGCTTCGACAGCTTTGGGTGGGCTTTCCTGTCCTTGTTTCGCCTGATGACACAAGACTACTGGGAAAATCTCTACCACCAGGTAACGACGGGTTCGAGACGACGGGTGCTTGGTGGGAAAAACACGAATGCTACCCAACCAAAAATGTGAAAAAGGTTATCATGCTTTCCATGATAACGGTAATGGAACAGAAATGCTGTTTAAATTGCTGTGTTATATATGCACTAACCATATTAAAAGTATTATTATTCCATAGATTAAATGTACAGGAACGATGTTTAGTAGCATCTTTGATCGCATGTCATGATCTTCATCAGCAGACGTTTGTCATGAATTATAGTCTTCAGTGGTTTGTCATCTACGTTGGCTGAAAAGCTGAGCTTCACACTTAGATCTTGACCATAGAAACAAAAGTAAAAAATAAAATCAACATCATCAAGGTGAATTTAGTAGCAGATTTTAAACCAATATGGACAAGAAATCCCTGAAAGTGCTCAAAAAAACATTTAAAGAAGTTTCAAATGGAGGACGGATCATATATCAGAATTAAAAATAAATAAATAAATGACTCAATAGATAATTAAATTTGTCAGTAAATGCAGCAAATAATAAAAAAAATAAATGTTTTAGTGTTTGCTTTATTTATTTATCTTTGTATTTATTTTCTTACTTATTTACTTTATCATGTTTAATTTCCATGCATTATTTGGATTTTTTTTTTAAATTTATTTTACATTTATTTTTAAATGTATGTATTTATTAATGTTTTTATGAATTTCTTTATTTATTTTTCTACTTTGCATTTCATCCAAACTTATTTATTTTTGTATTGTTTTCTTTGCACACGTCTTTATTATCATGCATGTCTGCCTTCTATGCAAAGGAGGAGGCTAAAGATAAAATAAATAAAAATTAAATGCAAAAATAAATAAATAAATAAATAGATAAATAAAATGTTTTTAAAAATAAAATAAAAAATATATTAAATAAATATTTTAGTGTTTAAATTTGCATCTTTCTTTATTTATCTTTGTATTAATTTTCTTATTTATTTGCTCTTGTAATTTTCATGTTTTATTTGTATTTATCTTTTATTTATTTATTTTTGCATTTATTTTTGTTTTTTATATATTACTTTTAAATGTGTGTATTTATTAATATTTTTCTGAATTTAGTTGTTCATTTTTTTATTATGTATCTATTTATTTATTTTTGCACGGTGTTGTTGTTGCATTTCACCTCTTATTTATTTACCCAAAGTTTTGTATTCCTTTCTTTGCACATTTCTTTGTAAATTATTATGCATGTCTGCCTCACTATGCGAATGAGGGGGCTAAAGATGAAATAAATAAAAATTAAATGCAAAAATAAATCAATAAAAATGAATCTAAATAAATACATAAATAAAAGGAAAAAATAAACTGAAGCATAAGTAGATAATTAATACAATGCTTAATAAATAAAGATGCCAATTAAAACAGAAATATCAATTTATGGCAAATTTGATCAATTAATTAATGGCTACCTTTATATTTAATATTTATTTAATGACATATTTATCTTGAGTCATTCATGCATTTATTTTGGCAGACTCCATCCTCCATAGTTTCATCGGTAGCTGATGTAATTTCATCTTCCTCAGAGGAAAAGATTATTAAGAGCCATATCTTCGATTGATGCTCTCTTCTAGTGTATAAATCTAAATATGAGCTGAAACCTGGGGCACAAAAGGTTTACAGAACAGATGCTGCTGCTCCCAGAGCTCACTGCTGTGAATACATGGTCCGAACTGAAGGTAATCCAACATTTTATTAGCTCCTCTCCTGGTTTTTGGCAGCTGGACAGTAAGAGGACACTGTTTAGGGAGTTTTTAGTGACTAAAGCACTGAAAGTGTGAAAGTGAGGTGGACATGTCCCCTCTGTCCCCAGTGTTAATGTCACCCCTGCCTGTAAGGGACTTTGTGTTCTGTTAACATTTGTTTTGCAGACGCTGCGTTCGGCCGGTAAGACCTACATGGTGTTTTTTGTGGTGGTGATCTTCCTGGGCTCCTTCTACCTGGTCAACCTCATCCTGGCCGTGGTCGCCATGGCGTACGAGGAGCAGAACCAGGCGACCATTGCCGAGGCCTGCCAGAAAGAGCGGGAGTTTCAGGTGGCCATGGAGAGGCTGAAGAAGGAACAACAGGTAAAAGTGATGCGCTGACGTCTGGATGCGACTTCGGTCTACAGTTATCACTCAGGGCGCTCGTAAATGTTTGGAGTGATCCTGCTAACAGACAGACAAACCAACGCTGGTGAAAACGTCTTTGGGCTCTTGGCCTTGGCGGATAATAAGCCACATAACGGAGTGATTGACAATGATTTTACAGCAGCTAAGGGGCGTTGTTAGGCAGGACGAGGAGCTGCATGTATTTGTTATATCTTTGCTAAATTGATGTCATTTATTTATTTATTTATTGAGTCATTTAATCATTCATTGATTATTTATTCATTTCTGTCCTCCAAAGGGAAGTAAATACTCTTTTAACCAAACTTCTACTGTCGTAAAGTCAAATATATCAGGATCATTGTCAGGAATTATTATTACTACTTATTATTACATTAATTATTGATTACAGTTTTTATCCAGCAACCCAGAAATCAAAGAATAAAGACATTTCCCTCACAGATTAGTGGGATTTTCTTTTTAATTTATCAGGGACATGTAATGTTTTATCCTTCTGCTGAATATAATCCATCATTCTGATTTCCATAGATGGATTCTGTAGATCCAGTTCCCTTTGTTAACACCTTATTTTGAAAAGCAGACGTAGTCCCAGGTGTCTACTTCCTCTAACTCCTCCAAGGTGGTCTCTAGCTCTCCGTCAGCTCCGTTCTCTTTATCCATCCATGGTCAGCTCCATCGGGGCCGTCTGAATGCATTTAACATAAATGTCAGTATATGGCGCTCTACAGTCGTAGCGTCAGCCCGTCGGACCACGGAGACGAGAGCGACGGCCGGCCGGACCGCACGTTACCGCCGTACGATGACGTTTCCCGTCCGTGACGGAGTTAGCGTGCAGCTTTAGCCGTGATGTCTAGCTCTGCTTTTCCAAAGTGTTTCCCTCCTTTACTGGATGTGTAGTGTTTACCAGGCTGGATTTAACATGGAGGGTGGAGGTCGGATCCACGCCCACCCTAACCTCTTGATAGACCTTACAGTGAAGGTGTCAATAAATAAATAATAAATAAGGTCAAATGATTATTAATCACAAACATTCTTATCAGTCAGGAATAAATTCATAAATGAAATAATAGCCGTTTACAGAGTGTGTGGGCCGAAACATGCTCGAAGCCTAATTCTCCTTTACAATAATTCATTACATGTTTACAGTCAGGCAGACAAACTAATGTAAAATGTGCAGTAATTCAGATCAGTGTATATGATGGAGTAGTGTCGTTTGGACTTTTACACTCAAAATCACTCAAAATGTTGGCCATAGTTAATTATGATTCATTTCAAATTAATCACATATATTTATCAGTTCAAAATGAACCTTAAAGGGAGCTTTGTCAAGTATTTAATACTCTTTTCAACATGGGAGTAGACAGATATGCTTGTGTTAATGTATGAATTTTCATCATTCATACACTTCTAATAACTGTGTTGTAGTTGTAAATCCTTTTGTTTACTGGGTATTGACAGTTTGTTGTGTTTTTCCACCAGGTTGCCGCCCAGAAAATTCTCGACTCGGACTCGATGATGTCACCAGAACTCTCCCCGTTTGGCCTGCCATTGGACAGCATGGAGGAGCGGAGGCGGAGTCAGGCGCTGGTGGGAGTGGCCGACGTGGAGGCGAACCTGTCGGAGGAAAAGCTTCTGCAGGTGGACATGACGGACGGGGGAAAGGTAAGGGAAGAAAAAAAATTTTTTTTTTTTTTTCTTTTTTTTTTTTTTTTTTTTTTTTATTTTTTTTTTTTTTTTTTTAAAAATTTATAATTATTGTGGTTTTTCTTTTAAACCCCCCCACCATTTTGGGTTTTTTTTCTTTTTCTGGGGACCCCCCCACTCCAGGGCACCCTCCCCTTTTTTTTTTTCCCTTGGGGTTTTTAACCCATTACCTCCCCCTCCCTACCCAAATCCCTTCCAAACTAACTTACTCCCCCCCCCAGGAGGACGAGCCTGTCGGCTTTATTTCATGGTGAGGCAGTCAGAGTAATATCATCCACGTTCTCCACCAGCCCCTCCACCCTCTCCTCGCTCGCTCCTTCTCCACGAGGACGAGGCGAAGCAGTCAGGTCTCCTCCATCTTCAACTTCCGTCTGAGGAGCCGGGGGTCGGAGGGGGAGATGGCCGATGACGAGTACAGCGTCCCGGGTGACGTGATGGAGGGCGTCGGGGGTCGAACCTACAGCGGTGGGACCTTCAGTGGCATCCTGCCCCACCCGTGGCCCAAACGGCGACCAAGCACCTACAGCAACACCAGCAGGAGCTCCCAGGTAACCCAATGAGATTAGATTGTTAAATCCAATAGGTAAGTTTGCAGTGTTATTTAACCTCCTTCACTACCAGCTAGTCTGACCTGGTTGGTCCGATGGATCTATCGGGTTGTAGTATAGTAGTTTCTCATATTTAATGCTTCTGTGTGTGTGTTCAGGTGTTTTATCCAACTCTCAACGTCAACGGGAAGCTGTTTGTAGCCATGGACCAGAACGGGGTTTCCCCACCACCACTGCAGGGGCAGCTGCCTGCCTGCACCATGGAGAAGGTCAAGGAGGAGAGTGTGAGTACTGTGTGTGTGTGTGTGTGTGTGTGTGTGTGTGTGTGTGTGTGTGTGTGTGTGTGTGTGTGTGTGTGTGTGTGTGTGTGTGTGTGGTGTGTGTGTGTGTGTGTGGAAACAATGAAGGAAGCTGCCACTGTTCAGCACTCAGACATGTGAATTATGAATCAGCGCTTTGCATAACTCCACTCTGATATCATGGACTAAACACACACACACACACACACACACACACACACACACACACACACACACACACACACACACACACACACACACACACACACACACACACACACACACTCATATCAACCATCTCAGATAACAACACTGTGCTTTCCCCCCCATCTCTACACACACACACTCATAGTGTCACTGCTATGGCATTAGGGACTAAAGCCTCACATACCAGAACAGGCACATTACTGAGGCATCACACACACACACACACACACACACACACACACACACACACCCCGGTAGTTGCAGGTTCTTCATAGTCACCTGATTCTTTGAATAAGCCCTTAATACGGGTTAATTTAAGACCACAGAACATCTGTTTGGTTCCGTCTCCGGTCGGAGAACAGATGTTTTGACCTGCCTGTTGGCAGTGGAGGCAGTAAATGATAGATTCTGGTCGGAGCTGAGGCTGGACGAGCAAGTTGATGACCACCAGGACTTTGACCGGAGTCCCTTTTCACACATTTTCACACGTTTCAGACATTTTCCAAACATTTTTGAATATTTTGTACATATTTTAGAAACACATTTTTGAATTTTTTTTCCACATTTTTAGTACATTTTTCATACATTTTAACATTGTTTCAGACATTTATTTTTTGTACATCTTTTGGACATTTACCAAACATTTTTCAAACATTTTTCACATATTTTCCAATCATTTTTTGGACATTTTTACACACATTTCAGACATTTTCCATACATTTTTGGATATTTTTTCTGATGGTTTTTTTTTGCATTTTTTGGACATTTTTTGTACATTTTTAAACACATATTTCAGACATTTTCCAGACATTTTTCTGACAATATTCAGACAATATGTTGTATGTATATATTTATGTGATTGAAACCAGCAATGGTCAGCTGAAAGATATGGTTAGCTTATAGCTAATAGAGAAGATTCCAGTAGCTATCGTTAGCCAGCCAATAGCCCCATTGGTACAGTGACCAGATGTCCCGGTTAGTCCAGGATGGTCCTGGTTTCAAGGAAGGTGGAGGATACCCAACAGATATCTGTAAAACACTCCCAGTTTTCACCACAATTAAAATAATGCTAAGACTTTGTTCTGTATTGATGCTGAGGCAGCACAGCCCACCCTGCTGCAGTCTGTTGATCGTCGATCGGTCGTTGAACCACTGAACCCTCGCGGCTTATGTGTTCGTTTTGATTCATTATTCTACACAGTTCCTTCAACAGGTGTGTAGGCAAAAAATTGTGAATCACAACTTTTTGATCTGCTTATATCTCTGTCAGGACTGTCCATTCCTGTCTGTTCCCATCCATTCCCGTCGATTCCTGTCCGTTCCCGTCGATTCCTGTCCATTCCTGTCTGCTCCTGTCTATTCCTGTCCGTTCCCGTCCGTTCCCGTCGATTCCCGTCGATTCCTGTCCATTCCTGTCTGCTCCTGTCTATTCCTGTCCGTTCCCGTCCATTCCCGTCGATTCCTGTCCATTCCTGTCTGCTCCTGTCCATTCCTGTCTGCTCCTGTCCATTCCTGTCTGTTCCCATCCATTCCCGTCGATTCCTGTCGATTCCCGTCCGTTCCTGTCTGTTCCTGTCTGTTCCTGTCCATTCCCGTCCGTTCCCGTCCGTTCCTGTCTGTTCCTGTCCATTCCTGTCTGCTCCTGTCCATTCCTGTCTGTTCCCATCCATTCCCGTCGATTCCTGTCCGTTCCCGTCCGTTCCTGTCTGTTCCTGTCTGTTCCTGTCTGTTCCTGTCCATTCCCGTCCGTTCCCGTCTGTTCCTGTCCATTCCTGTCTGCTCCTGTCTATTTCTGTCCGTTCCCGTCCGTTCCTGTCTGTTCCTGTCTGTTCCTGTCTGTTCCTGTTTGTTCCTGTCCGTTCCCGTCCGTTCCTGTCTGTTCCTGTCTGTTCCTGTCCGTTCCCGTCCGTTCCCGTCGATTCCCGTCTGTTCCCGTCACCCAGTGTGTCCATCCTTGATTTTAATTATAATATGCTGCAGCCGTGGAGACCAACATGATGTGATAGAGATTTTTCAGGTTCAAAAGTAAAGTTGAATAACAATTCGCCGGCCCAAACAATAAGTTTCCTCAGAGGAAAACTCCCTACAGGATTCACAAACTGTCAGTGTCTCATGACGAATCCAGTAATTAAAGTTTGGAATAGTAATATAAATCCCCATGTGACTATAAACTCTGAGACCATTTAGACATGTGAGCTGAAAACCTGGTCCCCCCCCCTTTTAGGGACGTGGTTAGCTAGCTTGCTTTAGCATTCTCAGCAGGGATTTCAACGTCTCTCAACGGTTTTTCTTCTGGTAAACTTCCACAAACAGGAAGTGACATCATCTCTAAAGGCGTCTAGTTGTAGTCTAGTAACTAGTGATGCTGCGAGATGTCCGGTCAGTAATAAATATTAAATCTGTGACTTTAAACTCTGAGACTTTAGATGTGAGAGGACTTTTAAAAGTCTTTAAGTGTCTCTTAGAGGAGGGAAAGCATAACTTTTATGTTCAGACTCTTAAGGAAGAACCTTATAAAACCTGTAGCTGAAAGCCAGACGACTCCGTGTCACCAGGGATTACATTTATTTTAGTACTTGTTTAGTTGAGTTGTCGCCATCAGACGGTAGGTTAGAGTGTCATGAGGACTAACGTAGCAGCTCCACGCCTGGAGGTGTTGGTCACCTCCACCTGCCGACAACCTGCCCGATACCACGCCGTTATATAACAAGGAGGAGGAGCTGTTAAACAGCAGAACAATGATGGTTCAGTTCAATTACAGAAGTATGGGGGACGGAACATGCCAAAAAATAAATGAGTAAAAAATGTACTTCATTTCTGCATTTATTTTTGTATTTTTCAAAATTTAGTTATATATTTATGATAGTTATTTTACTTTCAAATGATTTACAGCTGAAAAGAAAATCCTGCCTCACTCCTCCTTATTCTCCACTCACTACATATTATTTACACATATACATTTATATATACACATATATATATAGTATATATGTATAAATATATGTATGTATATATATATATATTTCTAAAGCATATTAATATGCACATTATTTATTTATTTATCTACTCTTTTTAATTTCCCATTCATTCATTTTTATTAACTTTTAAATGCATTTATTTATTTTTACATTTATTTTATATTTATTTAGTTTTAATTTATTTATTTTATGCATTCTTTTTTCTTTGCATTTCCCCCATATGTATTTCTTACTTCTAAGAAATAAATAAAAGGAAATTAAATTGAATAGAAGAGTAGATAGACAGGGGAATTAATACAAAGGTCAATAAATAAAGAAGTAAATTAAAACACAAATATCAATTTCTGTCAGTTTATCAGTTAATGTCTAGATTTATTTTTAATATTGTTTTGTTACATTTATTTATTGAAGTCCTTTATCTATTCATTCATTTTTGATTTTGGCAGCTTCTGTCCTCCGTACAAGACCTGCTGGAATTAAATGCATTTTTTCATTAAATTAGGAATTTTCATTACAGAAATTCAAAATGTAATTTTTCATGATTTTTAGATTAGATTAGATCCATTTTTATTATCCTACAGGAACTGAGACAAAGAAATGCAGTTCAGCGTTTAACCTGAAGTCATGAACATTAATAAAAGTTATAATAAAGAATAAGAGGAATACACTTGATGCTGCTATTTGCTATATTTGGTCAACACAAAGACTAATGTGAAAAAGCTTTAGATTTCATGTCCTCACAGACGAATGAATGAAACGTTCCTTCATGCTGAAAGCTGCAGGAGTCGTGTGGGAGTTCAGTTTCTAGTTTCATGTTTTGACATGAAGTATTTCTGCTTCCTCGCGTCCATGAAGACCACGGACCTGTCGTCCTGCTGCTCAGACTGATGGAGAGGCGAGTGGGAGGAGGATGGAGGAAGGGAGCGCACGCTTAGTTGCCACGGAAATGTTTCCACGGCAACCCACAGCAGCTAACGGAAGCTAAATTAGTGCACGGCTGGCTGCTGTGACAGTGTGTGTGTTCCCTTGTACATGTGTGTGTGTGTGTGTGTGTGTTGCCCTGGTACTTCCCCGCCTGACTTGCAGACAGGATGTAGGTGTTGTCGTGGGCGGCGACCTTCGGGCCCATGCGTCATGTCTCATTGGAGGAACATTTACCAGGAAGTGTTGTGTAATCACACCTGAGCAAATTAGGTTCATCCAGGTTGGTGTCTGTGAGGGCTGAGAGGTCCTAAAGTCCTCCGGGTCGCTGCCGGTCCGTCCTCATACAGTCACGCTGCTCAGACAAGATATGAAAATACTTCAAACAAAGTAGGCAACAGGTGAGGGCAAGATTATGGAGAGATGTGTTGATGTGAAATAAAAACACATTAAAACAGAGGATCTCAGTGGACATCCTACGGACATTTTTTCACACATTTTCACATTTTTCAGGCTTTTACAAATTTTCAAACATTTTTTGAACATTTTTCACACATTTTTCAGACATTTCTTGGACATTTATTTTTCACAGATATTTCAGATATTTTCCAAACATTTTAGGACATTTTTTACAAATTTTCCTAACATTTGTTCAGACAATGTTTACACATTTTTCATACATTTTCTAAACATTTTTTCACACATTTTTACATATTTTTCGCATTTTTTTTAAAACATAAAAAAATTGTAAATGTGTTTTCACACATTTTTCACACATTTTTTGGACATATACCAAATATTTTGGACATTTTTTAGACATCTTTCGGACAGTTTTCACACATTTTTAGGTCCTTTTAGCTTTTTTGTACTTTATCTGTACTTTATCAGCTTCTGATTTTTAGGTTGTAATTAGCTCAGTTTCTGCAAATAACGTAAGAACTAGGGCTGTCAAAGTTAACGCGATGGCACAAATTTGTTTAACACCACTAATTTCTTTAACGTGTGAATGCAACTTGTGATTTTTAGGTTGTATCTTTAAAGCAGTTTGGATCAAGTCCGAGTCAAGTCAGCACTTGTTGATGCTAAAGTCAGAACCTGGGAGGGTTTCAGGTCAATATCTGCCATTGATTAGTGTTGTCAATTGATTTACAATAATAAATATATACATACATTTACATAAAACAGCATATTTGTCCACTAACATGTTAATAAGAGGATTAAATACTTGACAAATCTCCCTTTAAGGTTCATTTTGTGCCATTAATGTGAGATTAATGCCGATTAAATAATTGAACTGATTGTCTGCCTTGTTCTTAGTACAAAACCCATCAGCAGGCGTCTCGATCATGTGCCTCGAGTTGCTGCTCAGAGATAATGACAACAGCAAAAGGGTTAATTAAGTAGTTTAACTGAAGCATTTTGTTTGAGGTGACAAGTGAAGTCAGGATTTAATAAGAGTTCAACCTTCATGCAGCTCGTCTGACAGAAATATCCAGCAGTCGCACACACAGCGGTGGCACGCTGATTTCTCTGATTCATTGAACAACAGTCATCACCAGCTTATCTGTTGCCCTGGTGATAACACACACACACACACAGAGGAAATCACAGCACTGTTTGACCTGTTTGACCTGACATAAATCCGTGTGTGTGTGTGATACTATCACCACGGTAACAGATAAGTGGATGACAGCTCATGCTCATGAATGAACCTTGAATGTGTGTGTTGGTGTCTTTTACAGCATGAATGTTTGTATTAAATGTGATGATGGTGTTTGTGTATTCTCCCACATTTAATGATAAGCAACAGAGTAAAGTTAATGTGGTCCTCCGTCTCCGTCAGGTCCCCACGTCCACCACAGAGCTCAGTACGATGCTGTTACCTCGTCCGTCGTCCACACAAGACTCAGTGCAGAGAGGGAGGGCGCTCAGCGCTGCCAGCTACCTCACGGATGCCATGGAAGGTGAGGAGCAACACGGGCAACGTGTTTAAATCAGGACTGTCAGAGTTAACATGATAACAGCACGTTAACACAAATTCATTTTAATGCCGCTAATTATTTTAATGCAGTAATGTAACCTGCAAGCAGGCAGCGGCCAGTTTTAAACTAGAGTGAAGGTACCTGATGAATCCATCTTCAAAGGGGTCCGTTGACCTCTGACCTCCAGATGTGTGGATGTAAATGGGTTCTCTGGGTCCCCACCAGTCCCCCCTTTACAGACATGCCCACTTTATGATAGTCCCAGTCAGTCTGGATCAAGTCCTAGTCAAGTCAGCACTCTGACACACTGACAGCTGTTGTTGCCTGTTGGGCTGCAGTTTGTTTCTGATTGGAGCAGATTGTTGATGCTAAAGTCAGAACCTGGGAGGGTTTCTGGACAATATCTGCCATTGATTAGTGTTGTTATTGATTTACAATAATAAATATATACATACCTTTCCTTAAAGCAGCATATTTGTCCACTATGTTGATAAAAGGATTAAATATTTGACACATCTCCCTTTAAGGTTCAATTATAACAGATAAAAAAAGATGTGCCATTAATTTGTGATCAGTCACGATTAAATATTTTAATATATTCACAACCCCAGTACCTATGAAGAGATCCTCAATTTTGTCACTGTTAAGTTTGAGAAACCAAGACTTTATTTCCAGTCTTCCAGCGGTGAAATAAATATTTACTTTGGGTTTCACACATTGCAGGAAAAGCAGAGCTAGACATCACGGCTAAAGCTGCACGCTAACTCCGTCACGGACGGGAAACGTCATCGTACGGCGGTAACGTGCGGTCCGGCCGGCCGTCGCTCTCGTCTCCGTGGTCCAACGGGCCGACGCTACGACTGTAGAGCTCCATATACTGACATTTATGTTAAATGTGGAGAAGTTAGAGGAAGTAAACACCTGGGACTACGTCTGCTTTTCAAAATAAGGTGTTAACAAAGGGAACTGGATCTACAGAATCCATCTATGGAAATCAGACTGATGGATCATATTCAGCAGAGTATAAAACATTACATGTCCCTGATAAATTAAAAAGAAAATCCCACTAATCTGTGAGGGAAATGTCTTTATTCTTTGATTTCTGGGTTGCTAGATACAAACTGTAATCAATAATTCCTGACAATGATTCTGATATATTTGACTTCAGGACCTCTCTGACTACAGACCTGCTGAAAATCAAACATTTTACTGGATTCATTTAGATACTTAGAAGTGTTTAATTCAACTTTTTCCTCATGGTATAGTATTACAAAAGGTAGCAAAAATCACAATAAATCATAATATCGAATCAATACATATCGAATCAGCACCCAAGTCTGATGATAGTACTGAATCAGCGTCCTGGTGAGTTCATAAAAACAGTGATATGAACTGAAAGAGGTTCTGCATCTCATCCTCGTGTGTGTGATCGTGTCATCATGTATTTCTCTAACACTGTGTAAATGTGTGTCGATACAGGATTGTGTAACCGTGTGTGTGTCGCTGCTCAACCCCAGGGGGACGCCGGCGTTGAGCGAGCGAGTCGCAGAGGGAGAGAGACATAGAGACAGAATGAGAGAGAGAGAGAGAGAGTTATGATCAGTGCCCTCGTTAGCCATGAGATCATCCTGTGTGTGTTTGATGATATTCATATATTAGATTTTTGTGTTCATATCTGTCCAAATCTGCATTCATGTGTGTGTGTGTGTGTGTGTGTGTGTGTGGGGGGGGGGGGGGGGTCTGCTGAGTCACCCTCCCCTCGGCAGTCGCCGCTCTCAGAGAAGAGGAAAATACAGAAAGCCTCCCTCCATCCATCTGTACACCCTTCATTCCCTCCTTCCCTCCTTCCCTTCATCCCTTTCATCCTTTATTATTGTCTGTATTGTTCTGTGTACATTTTTGGGTTGTTTGTCCGTCTGTACATATTTACGTCTATCCGGGTCGTCCTTGTGAACGCGATATCTACGTAACGTCCAGAGGACAGATTTGGCACAAACGTGCACGTGGACTCCAGGATGAGCTGATTTTTGTGTTCAAAAATGCGTTTTCATCTCAAAACTTTAACCCTTTCACAGTGAGTTTTCAGCTCATCACAGTTAATTATAACCTTTTTGGCCTAAAAAAATTAGGTTACAAAAGACCAACATGGTGACAGCCCAAAACCAAGATGGCTACCGCAATAACCAAGATGGCGATGGCCAATAAACAAGATAACTACACCCAGAAACCAAGATGGCTACTGCCCAAAACCAAGATGGCTACCGCAAAAACCAAGATGGCGATGGCCAATAAACAAGATAGCTACACCCAGAAACCAAGATGGCTACTGCCCAAAACCAAGATGGCTACTGCAAAAACCATGATGGTGTCGGCCAAACTGCCAACTTGAGGCTTCAAAACCCCAGTCCACAAACCAGTGGGTCACATCACGGTGACCACGTCCACTTCTTATGGTTCCCATAGTTACACACTGACCTTTATAGGCACCGTGCCCAACTGTCACTGTGTCTGAGTTTTTTCCTCATAAATTCACGACGTTAATCTTTATATTTTTACCTACAATGGCTGATTGATTGGTTGTAAATGTTAAAAGGTTATTTGAATTTTACTAAGTTTCTGTAAAAGTTTAAAGGGTCTTGTTTAGGACTTGAAGCACAAACTTTCTAATGTCGACTCATCCTGGGACTCCAGGCTCACCTGTGGTTTTATTTCTCAATGAATGACCGAACAGCAGCCTTTTTTATTGTAAACTGCTTGTAAATTCACACAGTCTCTTTCATGTTGTTTGCTTGTTTTCCAGGTTTTAATTTCTGATAAAATACCTGCACTTGAACACATCTCACTCACCTGCAGACAGCCCCAGAGAAGCCACTGATTGTTTTATTTGTTTTTATTTTAAATTTTATTAGACTCCTATTGCCTTCCTTAAGGGGCCTGGTACTATTAATTATTTATGTTGAACAGTGTCACTTAAATTCAGATTGATTTACTTATTTCTCTCTGTCTTCCTCAGTACTTGCTTGATCCCTTTTTCTTCTTAATCTTCATAATTCACTTTTTCATTGTCTATTACTTGAAATCATCCAGTTGTCCGTTGTTTACCTGTGCTTGTTGTGTTGTTTTATCCACGGCGATGCAGAGCTGGAGGAGGCCCATAAGAAATGCCACCCGTGCTGGTACGTGTTCGCCCACCGGTACCTGGTGTGGGAGTGCTCCCCCAGCTGGCTGAGGCTGAAGCAGCTGGTGAAGATCATGGTGATGGACCCCTTCCTGGACCTCGCCATCACCGTCTGCATCGTCCTCAACACGCTCTTCATGGCTATGGAGCACTACCCCATGACCGACGAGTTCAACGGCATGCTGAGCATCGGAAACCTGGTAGGACGGACGGACGGAGGGATGGATGTGGGATGAATGGATGGATGGATGGATGGATGGATGGATGGATGAGTGAGGGATGGATGGATGAATGGATAAGGGATGGATGGATGGATGATGGATGGATGGATGAGTGAGGGATGGATGGATGAATGGATAAGGGATGGAGGGATGGATGTGGGATGAATGGATGGATGGATGGATGGATGATGGATGGATGGATGAGTGAGGGATGGATGGATGAATGGATAAGGGATGGAGGGATGGATGATGGATGGATTGACAGATGGATGATGATGAGGGATGGATGGATGGATGAGGGATAGATGGATGAGTGAGGGATGGATGGATGGATGGATGTGGGATGGATGGATGGATGGATGGATGAGGGATAGATGGATGAGTGAGGGATGGATGGATGGATGGATGAGTGAGGGATGGATGGATGGATGGATGTGGGATGAATGGATGGATGATGGATGGATGGATGAGTGAGGGATGGATGGATGAATGGATAAGGGATGGAGGGATGGATGATGGATGGATTGACAGATGGATGAGGATGAGGGATGGATGGATGGATGAGGGATAGATGGATGAGTGAGGGATGGATGGATGGATGGATGAGTGAGGGATGGATGGATGGATGGATGAGTGAAGGATGGATGGATGAATAGATAATGGATGGATGTGGGATGAATGGATGGATGGATGGATGGATGATGGATGGATGAGTGAGGGATGGATGGATGGATGGATGAGTGAAGGATGGATGGATGAATGGATAAGGGATGGAGGGATGGATGTGGGATGAGGGGGAGGGGATGGCTGGTGGTGTGGTTTGGTTATGGATGGGGATGGATGGATGGACAGATGGATGGTAGAGGGCGTTATATATGTATATTTAATCCATGAAGTTTTTTAGCTGTCACCATCTTGGTTCATGACTGTCGCCATCTTGGTTTTTGGTTGTTGTCATGGTTTTTGACTGTCGCCATCTTGGTTTTTGGTTGTTGTCATGGTTTTTGACTGTCGCCATCTTGGTTTTTGGTTGTTGTCATGGTTTTTGACTGTCGCCATCTTGGTTTTTGGTCGTTGTCATGGTTTTTGACTGTCGCCATCTTGGTTTTTGGTTGTTGTCATGGTTTTTGACTGTCGCCATCTTGGTTTTTGGTTGTTGTCATGGTTTTTGACTGTCGCCATCTTGGTTTTTGGTTGTTGTCATGGTTTTTGACTGTGGCCATGTTGGTTCGTGGGAATCATTATCTTGGGTTTTGGTCGTTGCCATCTTGGTTTTCTGGCCATCTCCACCTTGGTTTCTGTCGCCATCACTTATCTTCCATCATCTAACATTTCTTTACTATTAAAAGTATTGAAAGGTCCATATGATGTTTGTCATGATACGATACAACCTACCTTTCAAATTGTGTACCTATTGATGTAGTTAGATCATCAGAATATACATCAATACATCGATGTAGTAGATGAACATACATCTAATGTAGTTTTAAAATGTTTTTCGGTATGTTTTCCTGTACGAAAAGACCCCGAATCAACACTGTAAGCGGACCACTTGATTGCTTTAAGTGAATTATTTAAACAGCATCTGTATCAGAATGATTCTGTCACAAGCTTTTTGATCCATATAGGTGGTTTCCACCGTATATGACATGCTTACCATGCAATAAACCTGCAATAAAAAGGCAGTAAAAACCAAATGAAACCAGTCTAGGTTTCAAAAGCAGAGGGTAGGGTATGTAACCACTGCAGACTCTGGACAAACAGCTGTCAGTTAACATCAATTTTCAAATCAAGTCTGCTTTGACTTGAAGCTCCTCCCCAGTAGCCGCTTTCATTTCTTCTGCACTACGCGACCTTTATCCAGAGATATATTTGTGATTTGAGGTTAATTAGTTTGATTTGGGGTGCTTTGGTGCAGAGAGTAGAGCATGAACCTCCTCACTGGGTGTTTACTGAGCGTGGTTGTGCAATAAACAAACTGGAGGCAGCTCAGGAGGACGTTAGCTTTCTGTGACTGTTTGGGAAACGACCCTCGGACCTTTGAGACTGCCTCAAACCCTTTTGTACGATTTAAAAACCTCAGGATTCACAGAGGGAAAATAGGTTTCCGTGCTCCTCCAGAATAAAGCGTGTGTTGTTTTGGTGTGCCAGTAGAAAAGCCAGGTGAGTTTCAGTATTAGAGCTGACAGAAACAGGTCGGACGGCTTTAAACCACCGTGACTAACTCCGCTGTTTGACCCTGCAGGTGTGCCGACGATCTGACAGGAGCTGATAGGTTGATGCAATATGGTAATTGGTTCACCTGAGGTGTGAACGGCTCGCGGGCAAAATCACCATGTTGATCACACCTGCCCTCACACACTCGTACCTGCCCCGTGATGCCAGGTTTCCTCAGCTCAGGCTGCAGGCAGCTGTTTGGGGCAGAGAGTGGTAATAGAGTGTATAAGTAGAAACAGTAGCCGAGGGTCGGCCGGCAGCAGTGGTGCTGGATCGCTGGGTCTGGGGCTAAAGCTGGGCTAAGCTAAGCTAGTTGTTAAGCAAGCTAACAACACGAAACAATGACAGATATTGTCCAGAAACCCTCACAGTTGCTGCATTTAGCATAAAAAATATGCTCAAATCATAACATGGCAAACTCAAGCCATGCATTAATTTGTGTTAAAGAAATTAGTGGCATTAAAACAAATTTGCATTAACACATTATTGTCACATTAACTTTGACAGCCCTAGTGAAAACATCTCCTTCAAACATCTGTACTTATTTAAGTTTCTCATCAAAACTATATTTTATAAGGTTACATTTGAACACATTATGATACAGTTCAAATTTCATCAGTTTCACTGAATAAAACCTAAATGCTTCATAATGTATCGATGGCACCTCCCGTTATCCTGTAGCCGTTAGCGCTGTTATTTAGCCATGCTGGACTGTGCTGCTATCCAGCTGCTAACAGCTAACAGCTAACGTTAAGTAGCTCTCATTCTGTTGATTTCAACCTGTTCACAATGTAGCATTAAAAGACAAACATGAAGCCATGCTGGTCTGGTCTATAGCTTGGAGCTATGAAACCATGTTGGTCTGGTCTATAGCTTGGAGACATAAAGCCATTGCTGATCTGGTCTATAGCTTGGAGACATAAAGCCATTGCTGGTCTGGTCTATAGCTTGGAGACATAAAGCCATTGCTGGTCTGGTCTATAGCTTGGAGCTATGAAACCATGCTGGTCTGGTCTATAGCTTGGAGCTATGAAGTCATGCTGGTCTGGTCTATAGCTTGGAGCTATGAAACCATGCTGGTCTGGTCTATAGCTTGGAGACATAAAGCCATGTTGGTCTGGTCTATAGCTTGGAGCTATGAAGTCATGCTGGTCTGGTCTATAGCTTGGAGCTATGAAACCATGCTGGTCTGGTCTATAGCTTGGAGCTATGAAACCATGCTGGTCTGGTCTATAGCTTTGAGCTATGAAGCCATGCTGGTCTGGTCTATAGCTTGGAGCTATGAAACCATGCTGGTCTGGTCTATAGCTTGGAGCTATGAAGCCATGCTGGTCTGGTCTATAGCTTGGAGCTATGAAACCATGGTGGTCTGGTCTATAGCTTGGAGCTATGAAACCATGCTGGTCTGGTCTATAGCTTGGAGACATAAAGCCATGCTGGTCTGGTCTATAGCTTGGAGACAGAAAGCCATGCTGGTCTGGTCTATAGCTTGGAGATATGAAACCATGCTGGTCTGGTCTATAGCTTGGAGATATGAAACCATGCTGGTCTGGTCTATAGCTTGGAGATATGAAACCATGCTGGTCTGGTCTATAGCTTGGAGACATAAAGCCATGCTGGTCTGGTCTATAGCTTGGAGACATTATGCCCTTGATTAGATATTCTTTAGGATATGGCAGGGGAACAAATCACCACTGTTGGTTCATTTGTTTGTTTATCTGTTAGCAGGATTACTCCAACAGTTCGCAATGAATTTGAATTAAATTTTTTGGAGGGGTGTGGTGTGGCACAATGAGGAATCCATGACATTTTGGTGGTGATCCGGATTCAGGAATTTTTTTTAAGGATTCTGACAGCCATAACATTAAGACCACCGGAGTTGGCATATTTTCACATCAAACTCGAAAGTAGAGTTGTGAATTTCTCCACTGTGAGACTAATAAAGGAATATCTTATCTTATCTTATCTTGAGTAGGACCAAAGCACCCTTGGTGATTGCTGGAAAACGATGAAGTGTTTTACAATGCTCCGCTACGTACAGCTGATCTCAACATAAACAAAAATACACCTGGATGATGACCGTCTATGAAGGACTCAGGACTGGTTTCCCCCAAAAGGGGGGCGGTCATGACGTTATTGCTGGTCTAATGTATGTTGGACTGAGGAATTTTTATCTGTCAGTCGACTAAGTTTACCATAACACTGATCCACATAAAAAGCAGCATGTACCTTGTTCTTCGTCATCCTAACAGTAATGAAAGGAACAAAATTTCTCATGCTCCACCAGCTCATACAGTGTTTTCCCCACACAAGGTCCCCTATAAGCCAAATCAACCCAAAGGGATCAATGGTGGAATCAGAGAGCTAATCAGTTTAATTAAGTTATAATTGGTTTGATTTATGTGTCATTTTATTCCACCTGGTCAACTGTCCAGACAGCTTAAACCCCAAAGAAAATCATCTACAGTACCAGCAGTTATATAACATCCCTCTCATGTCGCTGCCGCTTCCTCTGCAGTTTGATGCAGCCATGTACTTCTGCAGCGTTAATACTCCCTCGATTCAATTTAGAGCAGTTCAGGTCTCAGATAAAGTCACGTCAAAGGGATCCGATTGCAGTCTGGAGTTGCTAAGTTCTTTATAGGATAATTCCTCTAATCCTCGCAGATGTTTACATAGCATTTAGCTGGCCTTTCTGACGGACAGGAGGGCCTCTGCTGTTTGTGTTATGTAAGGTAGCGGATCATGTTGGGACATTACTGCGCTGACAGAATCAATGTCGACTAATGCTTTCACTGGTTGCTGTTGTTTGTCGTGTACTTAGGAGCTTTGCTCTCCGGGTTTCACGTGTCAATGTAAAGATCTATAGGATATGGACCATTTAGTGGAGGCTTTTATCCATAGAGATGCACACAGCCTCCTGACTGGTATGTTTAAACCTGGACCTTATTTCCACGTTTTTGTTTTGGTCTAAATGAGTAACGGTGACAACACTTTTTGAAACTGATCCAGTGTTTTAGGTTTGCTGTGGTGGTCGGTGTTCGGGTACAGGCCGTTAGCATTACTCAACCATGCGATTGATTGTCCATAGTTAATTGTGATTTTGTAATTGCAAATTGACAGACAATTTTTACTTCGGGAGGAGAGGACGACTGGCTCGTTAGCTAGCTAGCTGTCTGGAGACTGACTAGCTAGCTAGCTAAAGGCTGCTCTCCTCCTGGTGAAGCAGTCTCCAAGCGGTGACCTAGCACCCCTGCTGGGTCATTTTCTTAAACTAGTGTCGCATGACAGCATGGACGAATCAGCAAGCTAAGCTAGCTAAGTAGCCAGCCGTCTGACCAGCGGGCTGGAGGCCAACGGCAGCGCTGTAAAGATAAATTGATTGCGTATAAATCTTTGAATGTCTGTCGTTAACTATCCTTCAGTAAAGTCAGTCAAAAAGAGAGTCGGACAATATCAGAGAAGAGTTTCAGAGATGGAGAGGAAGGGATGCTAATAGTTTAGCCTTCTGCTAAATGGCCATGGTTAGCGCCATTGTAGCTCGCTAGAACTCAAATGTTGTGATATCTCTTTCTTTTTGGATTCTGGCAGCCAAAAACACAGCAAGATGACATTTTAGATGTGTAACTTTAGCCCACTGCTAGCGTTAGCCTCCAGTCTTTCCTTTGGCTAGCCTCCAGCTAACACTTTGACCTCGTCATGACGTTGACTGTAAAAGCGTCTCTTCTTCTCAACTCTAACAATCCTTGACATTACGACTTTCTACGTGGCCCTTTCCGAGTCCTCGTCCCCGACGGTCCCGTCCAGACTCCTCGTCTTCCATTTCCTCTGGAGGACTTGAGGACCTTGCAGACCCTTTGACTGAATGACTCTACAGCCTCCTCGTCTTGTTAGTAACTGTGTGGATGAAAAATGAGCCTCAGAGTGTGCGGTAATGAAGTTTCTTTGTAGAGGAAAAGACCGAGAGAGGACACCAGAGGATAAACTCGGTGTGTGTGATCTGGCTCAGTGTGAGTCCTCTGCTCTAACTCTTATCTAATCTAGTCAGCACTGTGCTGTCCTTGCTCAGGGGCACTAGGGCAGTGCTTGGGCCTGCTAAAACTTGGTGACTTGCAATATATTTTGGGGACTTTTCTGTGGGGGGGGGGGGGGTAAACCCATAGATATACAGTACACGGTACATACTTAGCTGCTGCATTAGCCTTTGGATTGTACGTCAACGTACTTTTCTGTTTTTCAACAGACTGCATTTTACTACATTTTTACTACATTTTTGTTATTTCACACCTCTTTTATTATTTGAGCCTATTTTTGATGCTAAAGTCAGAACCTGAAAATCAATATCTGTCATTGATTTGTGTTGTTCATTGACTTACAATAATAAATATATACATGCATCTACATAAAGCAGCATATTTGTCCACTAACATGTTGATAAGAGGATTAAATGTTAAAATGTTACAAATCTTCTTTTAAGGTTCATTTTAAAGAAATAAGAAATGTGAGATTAATATGCGATTCTGGACAGTTGAGATTATCTGATCTTGTCTGATTGTCTGATCTTCATCTGATGAAAAACTACTCCGACCTTCATAATATCTTATCTTATCTTATCTTATACATTTTACTCCTTTGGCAGCTCTAGTTGTTGTGCTTTTCATCCAGAAAAACAGCAGCGTACAGGCCAGTCCTGACCTCCCGGTATGACGGCAACGCTGACGTATGGCAGCAACGGGCTGAAGCAGCCAGTGAGGTATCTGCGTATATATACTGTATGTATGTAGATACTCTGCTGCCTGTAAGTGACTGAACAAAGAGTGATTCATTTAGGTAAATAACTCCCCGAACAAAGTGACTGAATACATTCAGGAGAAATGGCTTTAAAACAGATTGATTTTAAAATTGATTAAATCTAGACTGTGGACCGTGTGTCCTGGTGCTTTCTCATTATATCTGCCGAGTTGTGACAAAAATAATCACGTCTCCCACATTCAGTCCGTGTCATCCTCCCTCTGCTGATGTTACTGTTATTAGTGAGTGCTGATGTCCACACACACACACACACACACACACACACACACTCCTGCTGGTCGGAGTAGTTTTTCATGCCTCCGTCAGTGAATCAGAGACTTTGCGTCTGCAGAAACACTCAGATTCCTCAGTGCTGGACCTGAAACTGAAACACATCTGCTGGCCCTGCTGGGTTCACACCACACCAGAACCACCCGGCTCATTTTGGGCCTGATTCCTTCAGAACGGTGGGGCCAACATGAGAAACCCAGACTGTTGCCGGGGTCCAAACAAATACTGTCAGACGTGACCTCTATTTTAGTACTATAGAAATATACTGTTCCAGTATTTATTATACCGAGAATCCCTCCAGACAGATTATTAATAAAATGACTTTATATACAGGAGTCTATGAACCGCACAGGACTGACTGGTTAGGGTAGGAATGTTAACATTAACTAAACTTAACATTTAATTTAACATTAACACTCACATTTAACATTTAACTTAACATTAACACTCACATTTAACATTTAACTTAACATTAACACTCACATTTAACATTTAACTTAACATTAACACTCACATTTAACATTTAACTTAACATTAACACTCACATTTAACATTTAACTTAACATTAACACTCACATTTAACATTTATCTTAACATTAACACTTACATTTAACATTTAACTTAACATTAACACTCACATTTAACATTTAACTTAACATTAACACTCACATTTAACATTTAACTTAACATTAACACTCACATTTAACATTTAACTTAACATTAACACTTACATTTTACATTTATCTTAACATTAACACTTACATTTTACATTTAACTTAACATTAACACTTACATTTAACATTTAACTTAACATTAACACTCACATTTAACATTGACACTTACATTTAACATTTAACTTAACATTAACTCTTACATTTAACATTGACACTTACATTTAACTTAACATTAACACTCACATTTTACATTTATCTTAACATTAACACTTACATTTAACATTTAACTTAACATTAACACTCACATTTTACATTTATCTTAACATTAACACTCACATTTAACATTTAACTTAACATTAACACTCACATTTTACATTTATCTTAACATTAACACTTACATTTTACATTTAATATTAACCCTTAGATTTAACATTTATCTTAACATGAACCCTTCCCTCTCCTCCTGTGGTTCCTCTCTGCTTTAGTATCGTAGCCAGCAGCCCCTCGGCTGTCCTCTCCTTCTCATCTCCAGACAGCTTTCTGGATCTTTCTGCAGGTTTTGTCTCAGAGTGACGGTTCTAGTTGTTTTCTTTGAATACAGACAGATGTTTGTTGTAAACTAAGCTCACGGCTTTACTGCTAACCTTCATGAAAACTGCTTTTCAGTCCCTGACTTATTATAGACGTCTCTGCTGGTGGGACCGCTCTGTCTGAGAGCTTTGGGATGGGGGAGGGATCCACGGCAGCACCGGCGGCTCGTTGAGAAGCGTAAAAACGAAAACGAAACCTGCTTTTACGTCAGTCTTCAAAAGTCTCCAATAACACCAGAAAAACTCGCTAGATTTGTTGCTAGTTTTTTGACACTAGAGGGGTCTGAAAACTCACTAAATAAAGCAATCAAGTCGCTAAGCTGACAACACTGCTGCCTCAGCAGGTGACGCTACCTCAAACATCACTCACGCCAGTCTACATCAATGTCAAGTGTGACAGGAAGAAGCACACTAACAATACACAAGCATTTCCAAACAAAAGCTTCTTTACTGTTTTTTTAGCTTCATAAGTAAAATTGTGTGGTTAAGGTTAGGGTTAGGGTTAAGGTTAGGGTTAGGGTTAGGGTTAGGGTTAGGGTTAAGGTCAGGGTTAGGGTTAAGGTTAGGGTTAGGGTTAGGGTTAAGGTCAGGGTTAGGGTTAAGGTTAGGGTTAGGGTTAAGGTTAGGGTTAGGGTTAAGGTTAGGGTTAGGGTTAAGGTTAGGGTTAGGGTTAAGGTCAGGGTTAGGGTTAGGGTTAAGGTTAGGGTTAGGGTTGGGGTTAGGGTTAGGGTTAAGGTTAGGGTTAGGGTTAAGGTCAGGGTTAGGGTTAAGGTTAGGGTTAGGGTTAAGGTCAGGGTTAGGGTTAAGGTTAGGGTTAGGGAGACGGACAGAACCATCGCCAGGGCCGTATAATGCCCAGGTCTGCTCCAGATGATTATCATCAAATCCCTGATTGTTTGATTGATCTAAAGTAGTAAAGAGGTCGACCAATATGTCCAGCTGACTTCACACTTGGCTCGGCACAAACCGCCGTACTGCTGTCCTCGAACGCTGCAAGTAGAGCTTCTGCCAAGCAGTCGACCCGTTCGGCTCAGTCCCTGCACTATCTGACTCATTTAAAATAAATCAGTGTTATTAATATTATTTCCACTGTGTGTATCTCTAAAATTAACAAAAAATAAATAATGAAAAAAGATGACATTGTTTTAAAATGTACATTTTAAAAATCCTCATCTTGCAGTTGAAGTATTATCACATAAGGAGCTGTGATGTTTCCCCCAGCTGTTTGAGACCAGAGGCTGCTGCTGATATTTGACAGCTGAACTGTGTTTAACTTCATTAACGTCACTCTGCTTGGCGTCAACGCACTGCTGCACTGATCAGTAACACGTTTATCTACAACTCTGACGTCCCAGCAGCAGCACAGGCTGGATTCAAACCAGCATCCCCTCTGCTAACTAACCAGCTCCTGTGAAGCCGAAGCCTCCTCGTTTGTTTAAAATTCACACTCTGAATCTCGTAGAGTCATTTCACATTTTCCTCTTCTTTTCTCAACCTTTTTGTCTTGAGAGAGCCTCCTTCATCGACACATCAGGAGTAAGCGAGGGAGAGAGGCTCTCCTGATGTCAGTAATAATAACAGCGTGATTGTTGAGTAGCTAATCAATGCACTTCAGAGTTAATGAGCCCATGTAAGTGGATCATCTGGATGTGTGTGTTTGAGACAGGTTACCCCAGAAAGAGCCTGATTTTGTGCACCAAGACAAAAATTTTAAACCTCAGACACCTCAGACTCCGGTTCTGAAGCCGATGCTGAAGTATCTCAAACCTGCACTCTGTCTAATATCCAGCAGGGGGCGACTCCTCTGGTTCTATAGAAGTATATCAGAAAATTATCCTCCTTCTCACTTGATTTATTACCTCAGTAAACATTGTAAACATGAGTTTATGGTCTCAATCACTAGTTTCTAGTCTTCTTAAATACAGCATAATATTCATTTAGTAAATTTAGAGTGAAATAGACCATAAAGTAGGGGATGATTTAGGGCGGGGCTACCTGGTGATTGAGAGGCCGCTACCACGGTGTTGTCCGGTCTGGGAGTTTGTTCCTGTTTTTATCTTCTTCATCTTTTTTGGATCACCTAAAAATGTCATATCCAGCATATGGTTGTACTTAGCTCCACCCACTGGTGACTTCTGGTTGCAAAAAACCAAGATGGCAATGAACAAAAGTTAAGTTAAATGTGAACAAGTTGGTGACAATCCAAAATAGCGATGGCCAAAAATCAAGAAGGTGACGGCCAAACACCAAGATGCCGACGGCCAAAAAACAAGATGCCTGTTGCCAAAACTATGGTGGCAACTGCCAAAAGCCAAGATGGCGACAGGTAAAATAAAGATGGCGACCATCAAAAACCAAGATGGCAATGACCAAAATACAAAACAACAGACAAAAACCATGATGCAATGACCAAAAAACAAGATGGCGATGGCTAAAAACCAAGATGGTGGCGGCCGAAAAGCAAGACGTCAAAGGACGAAATGCTGAACTCACAGCTATAGTCCACAAACTGGGGTGACGTCACGTTGACTACGCAAACTTCTTAGACAGTATACAGTCTATGGTCATAATTCCCTGTTTTGGGAGACTTGCACACACACTGCCTGTAAAACACACACACACACACATTCATTCATAGGCTGATAAACACACACGTGTGTCACGTAGCCGTTGTCACATCGAGGATCCCCTTCTGTCTGAAACAACAAGCAGGGAGGCTGCTGCACACATGCATAAACACACACACACTTTAAACACACACGTGATGTAAAGCAGAGCGAGGCGAACCTTGGACGAGCGGAGGTCTGTAGAGAGAGAGGCTTAACGGATCAAACCACTGGAGCAAACAGCTGAGGAAAGTGTTGTTCCTAAAAAAAATCACCAAATCAGGAACATGGCTGCTTCTGCAAGTCTGCAAGTTTTCTGACGGCACTGAATAAAAACAGCTCTTAGAGCTGCAAACGGCTGTGAGGTTCTGCTAAACATGGTGTGAGACAAGAACACAAAGATGTTTGGGATCTGTCTCTAGGGGCTGATTATTTACGTAAAGCTTCGTAATGATTTGCTGAAAACAGGTCACTACCACGGTGTTGCCCTGTCTGGGTGTTGACTGTGTTTTCATCTGTTTTTTGGTCCAGTGTTTGGTTGTACTGTACTCCATCCTCTCCTGTCACTGTTCTGGTTGCAAAAAAACAAGATGGCCATGGGAAATAACCTAGATGGTGATGATCAAAAACCAAGATGATGACAGCCAAAAGCCAAAATCGTGACAACCAAAACCCATGTTGGCAATGATCAAAAACCAAGATGGCGATAGCTACAATCAAGATGGCAACAACGAAAACCAAGAAGGCGATGGCCAAATACCAAGATAGTGACGGCAAAATACCAAGAAGGTGACGGCAAAATGCCAAGATGGCGCTGGCCAGAAGAGATTCGGTTCAGTGCGGGTGGGAAGGGAGGTGGATGGGTCAAACAAACACAAGACTTTCAACCAGGAGACTGTTCATGTCCTGTGTGAAACTAGAAGTAACGTTACTACTCTGATCGAGTTTGCTTGGATCTTCTCAAGTGTTAGACCATAGACCAGAGGCCTACCAAGTGTGATTAGACCAGACCAAATCTGGATCCAGCCTGACTTGAGTTCTGGCTTGGGTCTTATTCACTAAGATCTAAGTGCACATGGGATCTTATTGAAAACTTTTGACAGCATGATGATCCAGCTCAGTCACTCCTATGCTAACACTAGCATACATACCCTGTACATGTGCACCATGTTGTGTGATGGTTAGCTTTGATGCTAACAGTGGATGCTAATGTGAGCAGAGCAGGTCAGTGTCCCTGAACGTCCCTTTGTTACTGAACTCCTGTTGGCTTTTAGCGAACTGGTGAACGCCAGCTGGAGTTATAGGACTCGACGTGTGTGTGTGTGTGTGTGTGTGTGTGTGTGTGTGTGTGTGTGTGTGTGTGTGTGGAAACCTAACCCTGTCTGAGGCGTCCTATCCTTTGGCTAACTCTGCCCTTCATTTAGCTGTGAGTCCTTACCTGACTCTAACGTGTCCCTACCTGTACATGTCCACTTTGTTTTGAGATCATCTCTTTGTGTTTGTTTTTGCAGATTTCTGTAAGTAATACTGGATTGATTTAAACAATATGTTATATCTTCAGTGAGTCTGTTGACAGGTAAAGCGACAGGTTACCTCCTTGTTTCTTTTTCTGGAGGGTTGTAGGACAAATGCAGCACATGTTGATTGTTAAAGTGCTTTTGCCGGGGAGCTCCTAAAACCTCCTAAAATCAGGTCAAGTAGTGTGAACTAGGGATAAGCTGAACAGCTTATCAGAGTGATTTCTCTCACCACCCCAGATTGAGTATTCTGAATCAGAAACAAAACCTCAGTCGACAGACACTTACTGACAAACCCAAACTGGTTGATGGCTGACCGTCAGCTTGGTGTGTCAGGGCCCTTAGGGCTGGCTCTAGACCTTTTGGTGCCCTCCCTTGTCGACGCCTATGGCAGCAGCATCACTTTAGGGTTAGGGTTAGAGTTCAACCCCCCTCCTAACCCAAACACAAGATTTTTATTTTTATAAATAATGAAGAAAATGAGCAAGGGTGACCACTGGTGACCAGTGCCCCTGGATAGGTGGTGCCCTAGGCGACCACCTATATGGCCTATGCCTGAAACCAGCCCTTACTGTGTTGTCACTACCTACATGGCGACAGCCAGAGCCTCCCGCTTTGAGCTTCCAGTGGCTTTTCAGAAACCTATAGGTGACGTTATGGAGACTGCGTTTATATTTCATGCAGTCTACGGTTCCATAAGTCTGTAACATTTAAAATGTCGCTTCAGCTGTGAAGCCTAAAATCGCTCCAGATCATTGGTTGAACTTGAACTGGTGCTGGAATCTCTGCCAGAGTCCATTTTTAATTTATTTTCTATTCCTTACTTGTGAGCATGATCATAAACAAAGAAACTGTAATGTTTTTTTTGTTTTACCAGTAACTCCAGTATCAATTTCAATTACGGTCCTCATATGCACTAAATTAAAATGTCCGTTCTGATGTGATACACTGATGTGAACCTGTCTGTCTGCCAGGTGTTCTCGGGGATCTTCACAGCAGAGATGCTGCTGAAGATCATCGCTCTGGATCCGTACTACTACTTCCAGACAGGCTGGAACATCTTCGACAGCATCATCGTGTGTCTCAGCCTCATGGAGCTCGGCCTGTCCGACGTGGAGGGACTCAGTGTGCTGCGCTCCTTCAGACTGGTGAGTCCTCCATTACTACTGTTATAACCACAGAGATGCTCCTCTTCATCACCCACATTACTACTGTTATAACCACAGAGATGCTCCTCTTCATCACCCACATTACTACTGTTATAACCATAGAGATGCTCCTCTTCATCACCCACATTACTACTGTTATAACCACAGAGATGCTCCTCTTCATCACCCACATTACTACTGTTATAACCACAGAGATGCTCCTCTTCATCACCCACATTACTACTGTTATAACCATAGAGATGCTCCTCTTCATCACCTCACATTACTACTGTTATAACCACAGAGATGCTCCTCTTCATCACCTCACATTACTACTGTTATAACCACAGAGATGCTCCTCTTCATCACCCACATTACTACTGTTATAACCATAGAGATGCTCCTCTTCATCACCTCACATTACTACTGTTATAACCACAGAGATGCTCCTCTTCATCACCTCACATTACTACTATTATAACCACAGAGATGCTCCTCTTCATCGCCTCACATTACTACTGTTATAACCACAGAGATGCTCCTCTTCATCACCCACATTACTACTGTTATAACCACAGAGATGCTCCTCTTCATCACCCACATTACTACTGTTATAACCATAGAGATGCTCCTCTTCATCACCTCACATTACTACTGTTATAACCATAGAGATGCTCCTCTTCATCACCTCACATTACTACTGTTATAACCACAGAGATGCTCCTCTTCATCACCCACATTACTACTGTTATAACCATAGAGATGCTCCTCTTCATCACCCACATTACTACTGTTATAACCACAGAGATGCTCCTCTTCATCACCCACATTACTACTGTTATAACCATAGAGATGCTCCTCTTCATCACCCACATTACTACTGTTATAACCACAGAGATGCTCCTCTTCATCACCCACATTACTACTGTTATAACCATAGAGATGCTCCTCTTCATCACTCCTTCAGCCTGGAGACTCCATGCACTCACATTACTTTACAACCCAGTTATTAACCAAATATTAATTATCTAAATGTTAATTGATGCTTTACAAAATAAAGGGACAGGGGAGAAAATAATAATATTTTTTTTTTCTGATATTCAAAATTTTATAGAACTGCATAATCAAAATTCAGTCATTAAATAACAGGAACAAACAGGAAATCACGCTTTATAATATAAATAATTTATTATTTAAATAGTTTGATTACAATAAGAAGTTTTTCCTCCTCCATCGCCAACATAATTTAATAGTCAAAAATTAAAATTAAAATCTTTGACGACAAGAATAAAATGGCAGATGTGGCCTTGAGAGAAGACTTTTATTCTGAAATCCCGTCTCTTCTTTGCATCCAGCTTCGCGTGTTCAAGCTCGCTCGCTCGTGGCCGACCCTCAACACCCTGATCAAGATCATCGGGAACTCCATGGGCGCTCTGGGCAACCTGACGCTGGTCCTCGCCATCATCGTCTTCATCTTCGCCGTGGTCGGCATGCAGCTGTTTGGTAAAAACTACCAGGTAACGCCTCTGACCTCTGACCTCTGACCTCTGACCAAGATGCAGGCGTAGATTACATCATAGCTGATGTGGTCCTTCCTCCCTCCAGGACTGTGTATGTAAGATCTCGAAGGACTGCGCTCTTCCTCGCTGGCACATGAAGGACTTCTTCCACTCCTTCCTCATCGTCTTCAGGGTGCTGTGCGGCGAGTGGATCGAGACCATGTGGGACTGCATGGAGGTGGCGGGTCAGCCGCTGTGCATCCTGGTCTTCATGCTGGTCATGGTCATCGGAAACCTGGTGGTGAGTGACCTTTGACCCTAAGAGTGAAACCTTTGAGTGTGCTTTCACCCAGGGTCACCTGGGGGGGCAGGTTGTGGCAGGGTTCAGGTGGAGGGTTCTGTACCTGCTGGGCTTCCTTTCTTTCTCTCTTTCCTTCCTTCCCTCCTTCCTTCCCTCCTTCCTTCTTTCTTTCTTTCCTACCTTCCTTCCCTCCTTCTTTCTTTCTTTCCTACCTTCCTTCCCTCCTTCTTTCCTTCCTTTCTTCCTTATTTCTTTCAATCTTTCACACATTCTGTGTACTGTGTATTGTATGTACTGTTTACTGTGTACTGTGTACTGTGTATCAGAGCAGGT
>CAMQGK010000028.1:2342500-2355000 GCA_947000775.1 Pterois miles | reverse complement strand
ATTTCTGAAGAGATTTGAATGGTAGTCAACGGTAGAGACCAATCATTTTTGATCCTGTTTGAATTGCTCCATGAATCCCACATATGATGTTTGTCAAAGTAAAACATGAGTCGAGAAAGTCGCAGTTTGTTGTAAAACTGTTGCTAAACGTGAAGCATCAAGTCGTAGTAGGATGGAGCTCAGAAACGGAGGACCAGCTGGTCGATTAGTGGCAACAACACATAAGAGATAATGTACAGTGAGGCCGATACCGCCCCCCCGACACGTCGCCCTGAACCTGAAATAGTCTGTTATACATAGAAACGGTCTGTTATACATAGAAACGGTCTGTTATACATAGAAATGGTCTGTTATACATAGAAACGGTCTGTTATGCATAGAAACGGTCTGTTATGCATAGAAATGGTCTGTTATACATAGAAACGGTCTGTTATCCATAGAAACGGTCTGTTATCCATAGAAACGGTCTGTTATACATAGGAACGGTCTGTTATACATAGAAATGGTCTGTTATACATAGAAACGGTCTGTTATACATAGAAACGGTCTGTTATACATAGAAACGGTCTGTTATACATAGACACGGTCTGTTATAAAGAGAAATAGTCTGTTATACATAGAAACGGTCTGTTATACATAGAAACGGTCTGTTATACATAGGAACGGTCTGTTATACATAGAAACGGTCTGTTATACATAGAAACGGTCTGTTATACATAGAAATGGTCTGTTATACATAGAAACGGTCTGTTATACATAGAAACGGTCTGTTATCCATAGAAACGGTCTGTTATACATAGGAACGGTCTGTTATACATAGAAATGGTCTGTGATACATAGAAACGGTCTGTTATACATAGAAACGGTCTGTTATACATAGAAACGGTCTGTTATACATAGACACGGTCTGTTATAAAGAGAAATAGTCTGTTATACATAGAAACGGTCTGTTATACATAGAAACGGTCTGTTATACATAGGAACGGTCTGTTATACATAGGAACGGTCTGTTATACATAGAAACGGTCTGTTATACATAGAAACGGTCTGTTATACATAGAAACGGTCTGTTATACATAGGAACGGTCTGTTATACATAGAAACGGTCTGTTATACATAGAAACGGTCTGTTATACATAGAAACGGTCTGTTATACATAGAAATAGTCTGTTATACATAGAAACGGTCTGTTATCCATAGAAACGGTCTGTTATAAAGAGAAATGGTCTGTTATACATAGAAATAGTCTGTTATACATAGAAACGGTCTGTTATACATAGAAATGGTCTGTTATACATAGAAATAGTCTGTTATACATAGAAACGGTCTGTTATACATAGAAATAGTCTGTTATACATAGAAATAGTCTGTTATACATAGAAACGGTCTGTTATACATAGAAATGGTCTTTTATACATAGAAATAGTCTGTTATACATAGAAACGGTCTGTTATACATAGAAATAGTCTGTTATACATAGAAATAGTCTGTTATACATAGAAACGGTCTGTTATACATAGAAACGGTCTGTTATACATAGAAACGGTCTGTTATCCATAGAAACGGTCTGTTATACATAGAAACGGTCTGTTATAAAGAGAAACAGTCTGTTATAAAGAGAAACAGTCTGTTATACATAGAAACGGTCTGAATATTACATAGAAACAGCCTCTGTTATACATAGAAACGGTCTGTTATACATAGAAACGGTCTGTTATCCATAGAAACGGTCTGTTATACATAGAAACTGGTCTGTTATACATAGAACCCTCCACTGTATTTAGTTTCCTCAGCGTGGCCCTGATACTCCACATGAAAACAGGTCTTTTTTTGTTGGTGTAAATCCTGGTAAACGTAAAGAGCAGGACTTTCTCTGCTGCAGCCTGCAGTGAGTCCTGCTGAGCCAGAAACAGTCTGTCTGCAGGACTGAGGTCTGCTGCCTGTAATCAGAAGACAGACCCAGGAAGCTGCTACCTGATCCACCTGACCTAGACCCCGTCCCTCAACCACACACAGCTGTGGTTAAAGGGAAGCCAATCTGGCTAAGAGCAGCACTCCGATTTAGTGATCAGTTACCAAGAGGTCTCAGGCATTATTCATCACACACTGAATAATCAACCTGCGCTGGAAACTATGATCCCACAGAGAGAGTGAGGGTTAACGGGACGGAAACATCTGGATGAAATCAGACAGACAGATGAGGAACATCCAGGGATTTGTGTTTCCTGTTTTCTGCAGAAACGGATTTACGTTCCTCATGTTTCTGGATGTATCTTAAACAAACACTGTGACCTCTACGTTAACACACAAGTCCCTGATCAGGGTTTCACATGGTGGGAGACTAAGATGTAACCTCGAATGCAGACCTACACACTGTACACTATCTGATTCACCTTTCTCCTGATCTGATATGTACTGTGATTTTATGATATTCTGATTTATTGTGATTTTTATTAACTTATTCACCACTAGACCATGGGGGGAAAAGATGAATCAGACACTTCTAGGGACTTTTACTTTGGAAAATCTCTAAATGAATCCAGTAAAAATGTTTGATTTTCAGCAGGTCTGCAGTCAGAGATGTCCTGAAGTCAAATATATCAAGATCATTATCAGGAATTATTGATTACAGTTTTTATCCAGCAACCCAGAAATCAAAGAATAAAGACATTTCCCATTTTCTTTTTAATTTATCAGGTCATGTAATGTTTTATACTCTGCTGAATATAATCCATCAGTCTGATTTCCATAGATGGATTCTGTAGATCCAGTTCCCTATGTTAACACCTTATTTTGAAAAGCAGCCGTAGTCCCAGGTGTCTACTTCCTCTAACTCCTCCAAGGTGGTCTCTAGCTCTCCGTCAGCTCCGTTCTCTTTATCCATCCATGGTCAGCTCCATCGGGGCCGTCTGAATGCATTTAACATAAATGTCAGTATATGGAGCTCTACAGTCGTAGCGTCGGCCCGTCGGACCACGGAGACGAGAGCGACGGCCGGCCGGACCGCATGTTACCGCCGTACGATGACGTTTCCCGTCCGTGACGGAGTTAGCGTGCAGCTTTAGCCGTGATGTCTAGCTCTGCTTTTCCTGCAATCAACAGTCTGGTTGACAGATACCGAACGGATATGACGTCACGTTACTCAGACTACCACAATAAAAGCAGTAACTTCCTTCTACCTCCACATAGACTCAGATGAAGCAGATATATGGATTCTGGCTTTAAAACATCTATTTCAGAATTGTAAAAGATAAAAAACATACATAGGCAAATTTTTTGTCCCACCCTCATGATAATAATAATAATAATAATAATAATAATAATAATAATAATAATAAGATTTTCATCCTGTCCTCATCCTGATATATCAGGACATCTCTGACTACAGACATGCTGAAAATCAAACATTTTACTGGATTCATTTAGAGATTTTATAAAGTAAAAGTCCCCAGAAGTGTCTGATCCAACTTTTTCCCCTGTGGTCTAGCAGTAAAAAAGTTAACAAAAATCACCATAAATCATAATATTGAATCACAATACTTGTTGACTGGAAGCAGCTCAGTAGCTTCGTTGCAGCTATGTGAGACAACCCAGTGTCGCTGTGACCATCCTGAATGTCTCTGCAGGTTAATGTTGTAATGTCACTGTGCTGTCAGGTGTTCCCCGTCTCTTTAACTACTGAAGGTTAAAGGTCAAACTGACGCCTCCTCTCTTTGTCTCCAGCTGCTGAACCTCTTCCTGGCTCTGCTCCTCAGCAGCTTCAGCTCTGACAACCTGTCAGCTCCGGACGACGACGGCGAGATGAACAACCTGCACATCGCCATCCACAGGATCACCAGAGGCCTGGCCTGGTGCCGCAGACAGGTACCCGTCTGTCGGTCCACCGGTGAATGACTTCCTGTCTGTGTTTGACGGCTGTCTTTTCTTTCCTGTGAGGCAGGTGGTGGATTTCTTCAACGGGAACCTGAAGCGTCGTCGTCAGAAGAGGAAGGAGGCCAAAGCCATGATGAAGCTCAAACGCCTGAGTACCATCCACACCGAGGCCAACGGAGCTGTCATAGGTAACAACACAGAGACCACACAGGATACAGGAGGATATCCACCTCCTGGCAGAGTCTGAGTGTATGAGTACTGAATGAGTACTGAATGAGTACTGAATGAGTACTGAATGAGTACTGAAGGATGAAGTGTTCGTTATCGCTCAGACGATTCAGCTATCTCCTGATTCAGTCCTATCTCGGTACTCGGGTGCTGACTCAGTAATGTTTTATTAAGTGCTGCGATACACTTTTGATTTATTGTGATTTTTTGGGGGGAAGCCGAATCCTACACTTCTGGGGACTTTTACTTTTGTAGCAGCCACGGTGCTGCGTTCACTGTTCCCCAGTTCAACGTCAGTAGTGTTTTCCATGAAGACACTCATCATAGTTTTGTTGAGAGCTGGAGACAGGATGAAATCTGCTGGAGGCAGCCGCCTCGTAACTGTAGGAGAAACCGTTAACCCTCACAAAATATCAAAATGGAGCATTTTATTAGAACCTCTTTTACCTGATGGACCTGGTACCGGTTCAGCTGAGCCGTGTGTTAAATCCCTGCCTTCAAAAACCTCATAAAATACTGTGTTTTTAAAAGACGAGGCCTTAACGCAACTAAAACACTCCTGTGATTGTTTGGGAATGATTTCAATATTTTAGTTACAAAATCATCACGTAGCACATATTTATAATATTTTTGACTTTTTTAAATTTTATTTACTTTGTTAATGATCTTATTTGTTATTATTATGTTTTAATTGATCATATTTCATTATTATAATAAAAATGCTAAATGTGTTTATTTCTATTTTATTGATTTTCTGCTGATCACAGTGGTAGAATGTGATGATGAACAGGGTCAGTGTCGGGGCCGAAGGCTCCACTGTGTCCACATAGTCTCCTGTAGAGAATATCAGCAGGATTTTATAGACCGATTCACTTTCTAGAGCTAGAAAACCCGTTTGGCACACTTTGGGCATCCAGATGTCCAAATGGAGAGTCCTCCTGGTCCCGTCCTGACTAAAACCTCTGTAGAGTCTATGAGCTTTGAGTATTTCTGTCTGCTTTGGCTCAGCTGTAGTCGAGGAGCTGATGAATGAATCCAGTTCATCTCTGTGATAATGGTGTTATCCTCTGTCTAATCTAGAAAAGACTGTAGGAGAGGATAAAAATGTAAATGTTTCCTTTGGTTGATCCCAGTTTCCTCAGACATAGTAACAGTCACAGTGTTACTGACTCTGGGGATGAATCCTAGGTCTCACCTATCCACAGAGACCAGATCAGGCTGGTAGACCTGCTAGTTGTGGAGCTGTTCTGGGTTTATTTTGGGTCTGTTTGTCTCGGAGGACCAAACCTTCCAGCACCCTGTAGAGCTGAAGAGGTTAACAAACATAACATTGTTCAATCAATTAAGACATAAAGTTAACTCCAGTTTTAGCTGCATCCAGTATTAGACCATCTGCTCTCAAGTGACCCATAGTGTTCAGGATTGTTTTGTCTCCCTCTCAAACAATTTAATCCGTTAACTTTTTCATCTCCCTGAGCGTCCGTGACCCGTCTGTCGGTGTGTTTTGTCCGTCGCAGGACGCCACGTAGAGAAGTACGTGGTGCCGGAGGACGACAGCTACATGACGAACCCCAACCTGACCATCAGCGTCCCCATCGCCCCCGGAGAGTCCGACGTGGAGTTTCCAGAGGAGGAGGAGGAGGAGGAGGAGGGGGAGGGGGAGGAGGAGCAGAGCGAGGGCTCCGAGGAAGAGGAGGAGAGGGAGGAGGTAGGGGAGGAGAGCTGACTGTGTGGCTTTCTAGTTCACACCTGTGTCTGACGTAAACAAGCTCAGGTGTGTGTGGGTGACCATCTAACAGCTGTGTGTGTGTGTGTGTGAACTCTTTTAATCTAAAGCTAGTTTATTATGAGGGTGAGACAAAAAATTCACCTTTGTATCGCAATTTTTATTTACATTTCTGAAATCGATTTTTAAAGCCAGAATCAATTTATATGCTTCATCTAATCTCTGCAGAGGTTGAGGGAAGTTAGCGCTTTTATTGTGGTAGTCTGAGTAACGTGACGTCATATCCGTTCGGTATCCGTCAACCAGAACAAACCTCAGAAAGTATTAAAGGGTGGAGGGTGGGCGTGGATCCGACCTCCACCCTCCATGTTAAATCCAGCCTGGTAAACACTACACATCCAGTAAAGGAGGGAAACACTTTGGAAAAGCAGAGCTAGACATCACGGCTAAAGCTGCACGCTAACTCCGTCACGGACGGGAAACGTCATCGTACGGCGGTAACGTGCGGTCCGGCCGGCCGTCGCTCTCGTCTCCGTGGTCCGACGGGCCGACGCTACGACTGTAGAGCTCCATATACTGACATTTATGTTAAATGCATTCAGACGGCCCCGATGGAGCTGACCATGGATGGATAAAGAGAACGGAGCTGACGGAGAGCTAGAGACCACCTTGGAGGAGTTAGAGGAAGTAGACACCTGGGACTACGGCCGCTTTTCAAAATAAAGGTGTTAACAAAGGGAACTGGATCTACAGAATCCATCTATGGAAATCAGACTGATGGATTATATTCAGCAGAGTATAAAACATTACATGTCCCTGATAAATTAAAAAGAAAATCCCACTAATCTGTGAGGGAAACGTCTTTTATATTTATTCATTATATTTATCTTTGCATTAATTCCCTTATTTATTTACTCTTTTGTTTAATTTATTATTTGTAATTCATTTATTTATTTTTGTTATTTATTTATACATTTTTGTTTTTATTCATTTTATATTTTATTTATTTTAAATGTATATATTTGTTTATGCATGATTTTCTCTGTGCATTTCACCCTTCATTTATTCCCCCAAATTTATTAATGAAGCATTTCTGTCCCAGTATACAGATACGAGGCTGTCACTCACCATGTGTCATCATGGGTTAGCTAAAATAAATAAATTAATGCAAAAATATCTACAAAAAATACATGCCAAAATGAATAAATAAAAATATATAAAAAGAAATACATAAATATAGATAAGGGAATATTAAACAAGAGTGAATAAATAATGGAATTAATACAAAGATATCTAAATAAAGAAGCAAAACAGAAATATCATTTTATGTCACATTTAATCAATTAATTAACCGTGACATTTTATTATTTTTGCTATATTTAATGACAATTTATATTAAGTCATTTATTTTATTAATTTTAGATTTTAGCAAATTCTGTTCTCCATAGATCTGATGTCTTGGATGTCTGAGCTTCCTTGAACGCACCACCGAGGAGACATTTGAAACGGCCCGAGCTCGTTATCGGCTTTATCGGAGTAACTTCAACATCATAACGTTAAATAAATGTTGCCATGGAAACCCTGTTTTTAAATTTTATTACTACTGTTCGTCAGTTTAACGTATTCTGGATGTGTCATCTCTTTTAAACAGACTTTCTCTATAAACAACATGGTTGTAATGGTTTCATTCACAGCACACACACACACACACACACACACACGCACACACACTCAGATAGAATAGGAGGCCTCAGGCAGTGCATTATGGGCCGGCATTTTTCTCACTCTGCAACGCTGCAAGTGTTTGTGCTAAAAGAGTGTACATTAGTCTGTGTGTGTGTGTGTGTGTGTGTGTGTGTGTATGTGTGTTGTATGTTGTGTATTGAGATGTTTAGTCGTTTCTCTCTTTGTATCTAACATGAAATGACAGATTTGTGTCGTGCAGTGTGTGTGTGTGTGTGTGTGTGTGTGTGTGTGACACCTGTGCTGACTCAGTCCATCATCACCTCTCCTCTTTAATCATGTTGTGCACCTGTTCTGTCTCCCCTCCATGTCCCTCTATCACAGTGGTTTCCCAACCTGTGGGTCGAGACCCCCACAAAGGTCAATCTAAGGTGTCTTGAGATATTTGGCAAAGAGAGAAGAATCAAAAACACGATGAACAGGAATATTAAAGGAGTGTAAACGAGGAAGGACCCTTGTTTTTCACAGCCCTCCTCCAGTGTGTTTGTTATTTCTATGATAGATCATATTGATTTGAGTCATTTCCAGACTAAGCTGATCAGCCAGTTTGCCAAACTTTTGTTGACAAATAACTTAATTTTGTGCTGAAAGTTGAAAAAGAAGTTTGATGCTAAAATGTGAATATTACATCTGACTATAGCAGAAGCTGCAGGTCAAAGGTCATCCTCCAAACTGCAGGAGCACTCATCAATGCAGCAAAGTGATAAATCTGATTATAAGATGAACCTTTATTAATCCCTGGAGGGAAACAGGGAATATCTGTCAGTTTGTCTTTCCAGTTAGTTAGCTAGTTAGGTGTACTTCACTGGTTAGGTGTAGTTAGCTAGTAGGTGCAGTTCACTGGTTAGGTGTAGTTAGCTAGTAGGTGCAGTTAGCTAGTAGGTGTAGTTAGCTAGTAGGTGTAGTTAGCTAGTAGGAGTAGTTACCTAGTTTGGTGTAGTTAGCTAGTTTGGTGTAGTTAGCTAGTAGGTGTAGTTACCTAGTTTGGTGTAGTTAGCTAGTAGGTGCAGTTAGCTAGTAGGTGTAGTTAGCTAGTAGGAGTAGTTACCTAGTTTGGTGTAGTTAGCTAGTTTGGTGTAGTTAGCTAGTAGGTGCAGTTGGCTAGTAGGTGTAGTTCACTGGTTAGGTGTAGTTAGCTAGTAGGTGTAGTTAGCTAGTAGGAGTAGTTACCTAGTTTGGTGTAGTTAGCTAGTTTGGTGTAGTTAGCTAGTAGGTGTAGTTACCTAGTTTGGTGTAGTTAGCTAGTAGGTGTAGTTCACTGGTTAGGTGTAGTTAGCTAGTAGGTGTAGTTAGCTAGTAGGTGTAGTTACCTAGTTTGGTGTAGTTAGCTTGTAGGTGCAGTTAGCTATTAGGTGTAGTTAGCTAGTAGGTGTAGTTAGCTAGTAGGTGCAGTTAGCTAGTAGGTGTAGTTCACTGGTTAGGTGTAGTTAGCTAGTAGGTGCAGTTAGCTAGTAAGTGTAGTTAGCTAGTAGGTGTAGTTAGCTAGTAGGTGCAGTTAGCTAGTAGGTGTAGTTCACTGGTTAGGTGTAGTTAGCTAGTAGGTGTAGTTACCTAGTTTGGTGTAGTTAGCTAGTAGGTGTAGTTAGCTAGTAGGTGTAGTTACCTAGTTTGGTGTAGTTAGCTAGTAGGTGCAGTTAGCTAGTAGGTGTAGTTACCTAGTTTGGTGTAGTTAGCTAGTAGGTGCAGTTAGCTAGTAGGTGAAGTTCACTGGTTAGGTGTAGTTAGCTAGTAGGTGTAGTTAGCTAGTAGGTGTAGTTACCTAGGTTGGTGTAGTTAGCTAGTAGGTGTAGTTAGCTAGTAGGTGTAGTTACCTAGTTTGGTGTAGTTAGCTAGTAGGTGCAGTTAGCTAGTAGGTGCAGTTAGCTAGTAGGTGTAGTTCACTGGTTAGGTGTAGTTAGCTAGTAGGTGCAGTTAGCTAGTAGGTGTAGTTACCTAGTTTGGTGTAGTTAGCTAGTAGGTGCAGTTAGCTAGTAGGTGTAGTTCACTGGTTAGGTGTAGTTAGCTAGTAGGTGCAGTTAGCTAGTAGGTGTAGTTACCTAGTTTGGTGTAGTTAGCTAGTAAGATGGAGATGGCCAAAATGTCAAAATTCAAAACGTAGTCCATAAACCAGCGGGTGATGTTATGGTGACATACAGCGTTTCATTCCTTCTGGCCTCTAAATTGTCGACATTTTCCCAAGAATTATCCGTGAACATTGATATAAGACATACCTACTAAAACCTGTGGTGTATTGCTTCGTTTTAAGGTCACACAACCAAAACTAACTGCTCCGTCAGCATAGATAATAACAATAACTGTAGTTCTGATCTGCTTCAGCTGTTCAGTCTGTGCTGTGTGCACGCTGAAGTCGCCAGTTAGCCGTGAGGTGAAACATGCAAATGCAACTAGAGCTGCAGAACACACACACACACACACACACACACACACACACACACACACACACACACACACACACACACACAGCGACCTAATGTGAAAGGGCAGCGTAAATAGAACAAAACTCAGGAGCATATTTTCCCCTAAAAACGTCTGTTGTTGAATCAGAGAGAGAGAGAGAGAGAGAGAGAGAGAGAGAGAGAGAGGGAGAGAGAGAGAGGAGAGAGAGAGAGAGAGGAGAGAGAGAGAGGGAGGGGGAAGGAGGGAGAGGAGAGAGAGAGGGAGGGAGAGAGAGAGGGAGAGAGAGAGAGAGGGAGAGAGAGAGGGAGAGAGAGGGAGAGGGAGAGAGAGAGAGAGGTAGGGAGAGAGAGATGGAGAGAGAGAGAGGGAGGGGGAAGGAGGGAGAGGAGAGAGAGGAGAGAGAGAGGGAGGGAGAGAGAGAGGGAGAGGGAGAGAGAGATGGAGGGAGAGAGGGAGGAGGGAGAGAGAGATGGAGAGAGAGGGAGAGAGAAGGAGGGAGAGGAGAGAGGGAGGGAGAGAGAGAGGGAGAGGGAGAGAGAGATGGAGGGAGAGAGGGAGGGGGGAGTCAGAGAGCATCAGTGCTTTCGTAACTCTTTAGCATCAAGCTTTGTTTGCAGGCTGTTTCTGTGTCTGTGATGCAGCCAGGCTGTTTTCTCTCCCTCTGTAACATCTCACTTACTTTATTTCTTCTGCTCTTAATTGGGTTGAACATTCGACCCAGAATTTAAACAAAAAAAAAGAGTCGCAGACGGATGTTTTCATCCTCGTCCTCATGTTCGTCATGTTACACATCACTGCTCTTTCTTTCACTCTCTGATTGTCTTTCTTTCACCTCAGATCCTCTGATTTCCTCCCAGCTCACTGGGGATGTTCAGTCGCTCTGAGGAGTCAAACACTGTACATATTAAATACTAATATATGTGATGTGAGATTCTGTGTCACATCACATGTATTCAGAGCTGATCAGCTGAAGCTGATTTTTTTTTTTTTTTTTTTTGGCCTGTTTTTCCTTTGTTAGATCGGTGGGACACGTAGATGGAAAGGGGAGAGAGAAGGGACATAATACAGCAAAGGGCCACAGGTCAGATTCAAACCCTGTCGCTTCTGTAAGAGCTCAGTCTGAGTGATGGCCGAAAAAACTATATAACAAAAACCAGCACGGTGATGGTCAATAACCAGCACGGTGATGGTCGATAACCAGCGCGGTGAAGGTCGATAACCAGCGCGGTGATGGTCGATAACCAGCGCGGTGATGGTCAATAACCAGCACGGTGATGGTCAAAAACCAGCACGTGATGGTTAATAACAGCACGGTGATGGTCAATAACCAGCACGGTGATGGTCAAAACGAGCACATGATGGTTAATAACAGCACGGTGATGGTCAATAACCAGCACGGTGAAGGTCAATAACCAGCGCGGTGATGGTCAATAACCAGCACGGTGATGGTCAAAAACCAGCACGTGATGGTCAATAACCAGCACGGTGAAGGTCAAAAACCAGCACGGTGATGGTCAAAACCAGCACGGTGAAGGTCAATAACCAGCACGTGATGGTCAATAACCAGCGCGGTGAAGGTCAATAACCAGCGCGGTGATGGTCAATAACCAGCGCGGTGATGGTCAATAACCAGCACGGTGATGGTCAAAAACCAGCACTGTGATGGTCAAAAACCAGCACTGTGATGGTCAATAACCAGCACGGTGATAGTCAATAACCAGCGCGGTGATGGTCAAAACCAGCACGGTGATGGTCAATAACCAGCACGGTGATGGTCAATAACCAGCGCGGTGAAGGTCAATAACCAGCACGGTGATGGTCAAAACCAGCACGGTGAAGGTCAAAAACCAGCGCGGTGATGGTCAATAACCAGCGCGGTGATGGTCAATAACCAGCACGGTGAAGGTCAAAAACCAGCACGGTGATGGTCAATAACCAGCACGGTGATGGTCAATAACCAGCACGGTGATGGTCAATAACCAGCGCGGTGAAGGTCAATAACCAGCGCGGTGATGGTCAATAACCAGCGCGGTGATGGTCAAAACCAGCACGGTGATGGTCAAAAACCAGCGCGGTGATAGTCAATAACCAGCACGGTGATGGTCAAAAACCAGCGCGGTGATGGTCAATAACCAGCACGGTGATGGTCAAAAACCAGCGCGGTGATGGTCAATAACCAGCACGGTGATGGTCAATAACCAGCACGGTGATGGTCAAAAACCAGCGCGGTGATGGTCAATAACCAGCACGGTGATGGTCAAAAACCAGCGCGGTGATGGTCAATAACCAGCACGGTGAAGGTCAAAAACCAGCGCGGTGATGGTCAATAACCAGCACGGTGATGGTCAAAAACCAGCGCGGTGATGGTCAATAATCAGCGCGGTGAAGGTCAAAAACCAGCGCGGTGAAGGTCAATAACCAGCGCGGTGATGGTCAATAACCAGCACGGTGAAGGTCAAAAACCAGCGCAGTGATGGTCAATAACCAGCGCGGTGATGGTCAATAACCAGCACGGTGATGGTCAATAACCAGC
>CAMQGK010000028.1:2317500-2332500 GCA_947000775.1 Pterois miles | reverse complement strand
AGGTGTGTATTCATGTCCGTTTGGCTTCACCCTTGCATGTGTGTGTGTGTGTGTGTCCAAGGCTGGCATTCGTCACAGCAGCCGTTCTCTGTTCCCAGACTCTGAATGTATTCATGAGTTAGCTGTTGACTCAGGTAGTTAGCTCACCTGTCCACACACACACACACACACACACACACACACACACACACACACGCACACCCCTGCTGTGTCTTTGTCCAGACATTCAACCGAACTTGCCAAATTTCAGCAGAAAACCTGTCTCCTATCCCTCCATCTCCCTCGTCCCTTTGTAAAGTTAAACTCCCATGATGCTTAGCAGACAGGGACCTTTGAAGTCAGCTGAGATGGTGTTGGGGGGGGGGGGATTTCCTGACGTGCAGTTTTGTCCAGATCTCAGAGTCAAAGTGAACAGACGGCAGTTTTCCCGCCGGTGGGAGGGAGCGTTTGGAAGGTGATGCCTCTCTGTTTTCTCAGCCAGGATTCCTGTCGTTTATGTAACATTAAATCTGACTCATTCAGCTCCGACTGCAGCAAAATGATGCTGATTATCACACTAACACAGCTCGTACTTAACTCAAATAACACCCAGGACAACACACCGATACTGCAACTAATACAAGTACTAATAGACCTCTTCTCTGTTAGTAACCATGGTGACGTATTTAGTGGGCGGAGCGTTAAGTGGACGCAGAATAATTCTCTGAACACGTTAGCTAACATTGGCTAGCTAGTATTGTTGTCTTGTTTTTTAACGACGGCTGAAGAAAATCCTAGTTTCTGTCAGTCTGTCCTGTCTCTCTCTCTCCAGGATCACCAGAGTTAGTGGAGAAAGTTAACATTAACCAATGAAACCAGATTAGCCGACCGCTACGCTGCTTGAGGCTACTGCAGGAGGAGGAGACGGCTGGCTAACGCTAGTTATCTAGCTAGACTGTCTCCAGAACTGGCTAGTTAACAAGTTAGCTTGTATGTCTCTGGAACTGGCTAGTTAGCGAGCTAGCTTGTATGTCTCTGGAACTGGCTAGTTAGCTAGCTAGCTAGCTAGCTTGTCTGTCTCTAGAACTAGCTAGTTAGCTAGCTAGCTTGTCTATCTCTAGAACTATCTAATGCTGGCTAGCAAGTATTGTCGTCTTGTTTTTTAACAATGTCTGAAGAAAATACTAGTTTCTCTCAATATGTACTGTCACTCACTCTCCAGGATCACCAGTGCTAGTGGAGAAAGTTGATATTAACCAATGGGACCAGATTAGCCTGTGCTTAGCTTAGATTAGCTTGTGTGGTGACTGACTAGCTAGCTAGCTAACTCCTGTGAGGCAGAGGGACCGTGACCCAGCTCTGTCTGCTGTTGGGCTCATTTTCTGTAGCATGGTCGAATTAGCAAGGTAACTAGCTAGCTAACCAGTTGCTAAATTAGTCAAATTTAACACTTAATGCTTCTTCCACACACTCTGGTCACAGCGTAGGAAAGCACAATGCTATCACCAGATGAGGGACAACTTTGTTCACCTCATTTTCTGTGTTTCATGACAGCATGGTGGAATTAGCAAGTAGCCAGCCGTCCAACCAGCGGGCAGGTGGACAACAGCGCTGTAAAGATAAACTGAGGGCGTATAAATCTTTGGATGTCTATAGTTAACTATCCTTCAGTGAAGTCAGTCAAAAAGAGAGTCGGACAATATCAGAGAAGAGTTTCAGAGATGGAGAGAAAGGGATGCTAATAGTTTAGCCTTAGTTAAACGCTAAATATTAGCAACATTAATGGTGCCTTCAAATTAGGTTGTGTGTACCGTGTTTATGCGATGGGAAGTCGTGTACACGATATGTGTGACGTTCAAGTGGTTAAGTCGTGAAGAACACCGCTGCTAAGCAACAGCAATATTTACGTTACTGTCAGAGTCTCGAAGCCACAGAAGCCAAAAATTTAGCAAGCTAGCTAACATGATGCAGGAAATGTGAAGGCGTAATGACAGAGGAGAAAGATGAGACGGTTGTGAGTATCAACATTTTCCTCAGACATATAAAATTACCAGAAAAAAAACAATTTATGACTAAAATTACAACATATTAACTATTATGCAGCGATAAATGAACTTCCGTGGGCCCCTCCATTTCTCACAACATAAACAAACACATCACAAGGTTGTGAATGCGACATGAGAGGGCGTTCATATGGACCCAACTCGTAAACACAGTGAACACCACCACATTTGAAGGCACCATAGATCTCCATCTCTGAAACACGTCACCGATATGAGAGCTGCCTCCAATCACACAGTTTGAGTAAACTTTATCACAGATTTGTGAGTATTGTCATCATCTTGAGGTTGCCAGGCAACCAGCAGACATTGTACAAATGGTAGAAGTTGTTGGTGGAAGTGTTGTTTGTTAAGAAATACTATGGAGTAATCAAACAAGATATGTCTTAATTGATGAGCTCTACAGATGTAGCTAGCTGTTTCCCCCTGCTTTCAGTCGCTATGCTAAGCTAGGCTAACCACATCCCAACTCCTGGGAAAGAAAGTGAATAAGCATGTTAGTAAAATGTGGAATTATTCCTTTAAAGTGTTCAGAAGGCAACCAGTGTGCTCAGAGCTGAGAGCCACAGACAGCTTAACTGGATAGGTGGATCTGATTGGCTGTTTCCTTCAGCAGAAAGATGACATCAGCCTATCAGAGGGCAGCACGGTGGACCTGAGGAAACCTGGAGAGGAAGAGGACGAGTACTCAGAGATGGCTGAAGAGGCCATGGACCCCGACAACTGCTTCCCAGACTGTAAGTCAATTAATTAACCACAGTTCTGATGATTGATTCATGGACCTTTATCAAGCAAAACTGTCCTCTCAAATATAATTATTTTCCTCTGTTTTATATCATGATAAGTTGAGTATATTTGGATACTGAACAATAGGCATTTTACTATATTCTGATCCTATTTTGGCTAAAATATTAATTGATTACCCAGTAATATGAATAATAGTTAATTTACAGAAATGGCTCTTGATGTTGTAATTTAACCGATCCTGAGACTTTACAAGACATTACATCTTTGCACCAAAATATAAGATGGCTGCATGTACAAACATTTGGCATGCGGATAATTTGTTTTCTGATTTAGAAGCAACTATGTTGAGATGAAACCACACAAGGGTGTAAATTTGGTTTCTACTAGGGGTGGGAAAAAAAATTGATCCACCTATGTATCAGTTTTTTTGGGGTTTTTGTTTTTTGAAATTTTTTTTTATACCAGAATTGATATATTTGAGTCTATGGAGGTAGAAGGAAGTTCTTTTGTTGTTGTGGTCTGAGTAACGTCATTACTCATTCGCAGTGAGCCGAAATGAGAAACATTGGAAGGGCCGATAGTAAACGAGGGAAACACTTTGGGTTTCACACATTGCAGGAAAAGCAGAGCTAGACATCACGGCTAAAGCTGCACGCTAAGTCCGTCACGGACGGGAGACGTCATCGTACGGCGGTAACGTGCGGTCCGGCCGGCCGTCATCTCCGTGGTCCGACGGGCCGATGCTACGACTGTAGAGCGCCATATACTGACATTTATGTTAAATGTGGAGAAGTTAGAGGAAGTAGACACGTAGGATTACATCTGGTTTTCAAAATAAGGTGTTAACAATGGAACTGCATCTACAAAAACATGTAATGAAATAAGATTGATTGGTTTATATTCACCAGATTTATAAAACATTACATGTCCCTTAAATTTAAAAGAAAATACTACTAATTTGTGAGGGAAATGTTTTTATTCTTAGATTTTTGGGTTGCTGGATAATATGAAATATATAAAAGTGGTAAAAAAAAAAAACTCACAATAAATCATAATATCTAATCGCAGTGCTTAAAAATAGCATTTCATATTGAATCGGCACCCACGTAATGTGATTGCGTTGAATCAGGAAATACTGCAACCAAAACTCTGAAAATCATAAGTCATTAGACTATTTCACTTCCATCTTTCCTTCTAGATGTGGCTCATGAGTAGAGGTGGGGTTTGTTAGGGTGATTAAAAATCTTAAAATAAAATTAATTATAAAATTAACTTATAAAAGTTGTGTAGTTTCTACAGAATTGCAGTGCACGTCACCAGGTCAGCATCTTTTACCTGCTCATGTTTAGAAGCTGTGGCACATGGCTTCCATTAACCGGGAGCCCATCCCACCGCCCACTTGCCCCAATACTTTCACCATGAGATTTATGATGCTGTGCTGACTCGCCCGGATGAAAGGCAAACACCATGTTTCCTTCCTGACTCAGCCAGTTTTCATCCTGGAGCACAGAAATTTGTCTTAGACCCGGTTTAGCACAGCTAGCGTTGGCTACGATACAGAGACGGAGGCGATAAAGAAAGGCTGAGGGAACACTGGCGTACTATTGGGCGACCAACCGCCAATGAAATACATATACAGATACGAAATAAAATCCCTGGAGATCTGAGAGAACCGAAGATGCATTATCTTCTGTTGGTGGCCAAAGAACTGCAAGAGAACAGTTATTTCTGTTTCTATGCAGATGACACACAGCTGTATATTTACATATTACCCAATTGTATTCGCCCTACTTACACAGATTGGTCAGACCAGTTTTCTGCAGCTAAATAAAATTCGCACTAATGACACGTGTGATGTTGTATTTATACGCCTTCCCATGAGACTGGTTTGACATTGATGTTATCTATCATTGAATTTTAATTTAGAGAAGAAAAATCAGGTTTTGTTGACGACTGAAGAGTGTACATTTTGAATGCAATGTCTCGACAAAACCCTTAAATATTACTTAATTTGCTTACTTATCTTAAACCCAACCATGACAATTTCCTTTATCCTAACTAAGTGATTTTCTTGTCTGAACCTAATTGTGGATGTTTGCATTGCGTACAGATGAAGCAAAAATGCTAAAATACGTGCTAATGACACAATAACACAAACATCATCGACACATTTTCTGGACGTACAAAGAGATTATCCAATTTATCCTAGTATGAAAGGTATTTCGTGTGTATTCACCTCCTAGTTTTTAAAGAAATGCATCGTTGTTTTTGTGATGATTAAATGTCAGTTTTCCAAACTGTCGTCAGGCTTCAGTCAGAGATCCTGTTGGTGGTTCACAGCATTGAGTGTGTCTTTGAAAACTGTGAACCCCACGATGGTTCCACTAACCGGGCGCCCGTCTTACCGCCCACTTGCCCCAATACTTTCACCATGAGATTTATGATGCTGTACTGACTAACCCAGGTGAAAAGCAAACACCTTGTTTCTCTCCTGACTCAGCCAGTTTCCTCCAGGAGCTCAGAGATTTGTCTTCAGCTCAGTTCAGCTCCACGACACAGAGACAGCGAAGCAGTGGAGGAGAGAGTGAAGGCAGTTTGGATGTTATCACTTCTGCTTTGGCAGCAAAGGAAAGGAAAAACGGCTGATTACAGATCAGAGTTCAACTAGAAGAAAGAAGTGAAAAATTCAAACTGATATTACCCATTTGACTTTGGGAGGTAACTTGAGGTAAAAATGCTCAGACAGATTTAGGCCAGCCAGCTGGAAAACCCTCTCTGAAGAACAAAAAGCACCCGGCACCTGCAGTGACTACATTAGTAAGAGTACGTGGTGTAACATATAGTATTTACAGCTGACAGATTGATATATGGTACAGGACAAATACACACACTACTACTATCATTATTAGCAGCCTTATTTCTGTTGTTAATCCTGCGTAGGGCTGTTTAATCACGATTAAATCACACAATAACTCTTCAAAATGAACCTTAAAGGGAGATTTGTCAAGTATTTAATCCTCTGATCAACATGTTAGTGGACTAATATGCTCTTTTATGTAAATGTATGTATACATTTATTATTGTAACTCAATAATAACACTAATCAATACCAGATATTGTCCAGAAACCCTCCCAGGTTCTGACTTTAGCATCAACAATCTGCTCCAATCAGAACAAACTGCAGCCCAACAGGCAACAACAGCTGTCAGTGTGTCAGAGTGCTGACTTGACTAGGACTTGATCCAGACTGACTGGGACTATCATAAAGTGGGCATGTCTGTAAAGGGGAGACTGGTGGGGACCCAGAGAACCCATTTACATCCACACATCTGGAGGTCAGAGGTCAAGTCTGGAGCCTCATTTAACCTCCTTCACTACCAGCTAGTCTGACCTGGTTGGTACTGATGGATCCATCAGGTTTGTACCAGTATCTTCACTCTAGCTTTAAAACTGAGCCTCCACAACCTCCAAAATTTTGACGGCAGGGCATCAAATATTTTAGAGGTTAATTGCAAGTTTTGTTCATGCGCGAAAGAAGTTAGTGGCGTTAAAACAAACTTGTGTTGTGTTATTATCACATGAACTTTGACAGCCCTACATTGGATCCAGAAACAGAGAAACAGCCACCACACACTAACAGAGTCCCGACTAAAACAACAGAAATTTCGGAAAATCTTTTTAAAAAAAATCTATTTTTTTACTTTGTGCTGATTGTTCCTGAAGGATGGATGGATGAAGTCATGAAAACCTGTTAAAGAAACACTAATCAGCTAGTTGCTCCTTCATTTCTGAGCTCCATCTTACTTTATGCTTCACGCTTAGCGTTAGCTCATGGACTAGCCGCGGCCACCGTGACGGCGGTAGCTGTCCTTCCTTCTTCAGCCAGCTTGGTTCTCGATTGGCTTCTTTCCCACGTGACGGGGTCACCGGCTGTCCTCTGGGTTCCCTGCACACAACAGGATATCCCAGATATCCAATGTGTTCAATATGTGAAATCGGTTCGTTCAGGATGTACTTCAGAGCCGAACGGAGGATGTAAAAAACACTGTGAGCATACGTCACACCACAGGAACATCTGGAAAGGTCAACTTTAGATCCATCAAACAATCAGGACTTTGCTGATGGGAATCAGGCCCAAAATCACCTGGACTCTGGTGTTGTGTGCACCTGTGGATGTTTGAGTGGCGTATAAATGACGTGAAAATGCTAAAATGCATACTCATGTGAAATACCCGTGTAATTTCATGGTATTTATACACCTTCCCATGAGACCAGTTTGACATTTCTGTTATTTATCATTAAAATATAATTAAGCGAAGGAGAATCATGCCACAAGGTCCATAAGTAGCAGAGTTAGCAAACACTATTTCTCATCTCTAGTCCCTTGACAGAAGTTGCATAGTCAGCCTAAAAAAGATTAATAAAGTTATAGAAAGAAGTGTACAGGGCAATAATAGTAAAAAGAGGAAAAATATCATACAGGGCATCACTATGCCACAGTGCTATGGAGCTAATCAAATATGCAGCACAGAAGCACACAATGCACAGCATCATGAGCAGAAAGATTAAAGACATGCATGCTGCAAGCATCTGTATTAATAACTCCCCGGTAACACTCGGTATCAGAGAACACCGCCGGTTACTGGTCCACCTTCCACTCCGAGCACACCCAGACCCTGGTTCCTGTTCGAGGTGCTGTGGATGAAAGCGCCTGCCAAACGGCAGATGTTATATTAGCTTTGATTCATTTAGAAGATTGATGCGTCCATCGCAACTGTCCCAACACGCCGCCTGGTTCTTCCTGATTCAGCAGAGTCCTTCACAGCAGGCTGACGTTTGTCACCAGCTGGACTCAGATCAGCCGCTTGGAGCGCCGACAGAAGAGGGATGAAACGTGAACAAAACTCCTTTTGCTTCGCAGTTTTGCCACCAGCAAGTCTTTGTTAGTAGGTGAAACGCCTGACAAGTTAGTGAGGATGAGGGAAAGGCAAGGCAAGGAAAGAAAGAAAACATTAACTAAAAAACAGAGGAGGAAGAAGAGGACAGGAAAAACAAAAATGTAAAGGAATGTGGAGGAAAAGAGCAAACTAGGGAAGAGAAAGGACAAATAATAGGGGTAGGATTCACCTACATATCGCTATGTTTTTCAAATACAATTTTGAAATAGATGTTTTAATGCCAGAATCAATATATCTGCTTCATCTGAGTCTATGTGGAGGTAGAAGGAAGTTACCGCTTTTATTGTGGTAGTCTGAGTAACGTGACGTCATATCCGTTCGGTATCTGTCAACCAGAACAAACCTCAGAAAGTAGTAAAGGGTGGAGGGTGGGCGTGGATCTGACCTCCACCCTCCATGTTAAATCCAGCCTGGTAAACACTACACATCCAGTAAAGGAGGGAAACACTTTGGAAAAGCAGAGCTAGACATCACGGCTAAAGCTGCACGCTAACTCCGTCACGGACGGGAAACGTCATCGTACGGCGGTAACGTGCGGTCCGGCCGGCCGTCGCTCTCGTCTCCGTGGTCCGACGGGCCGACGCTACGACTGTAGAGCTCCATATACTGACATTTATGTTAAATGCATTCAGACGGCCCCGATGGAGCTGAACATGGATGGATAAAGAGAACGGAGCTGACGGAGAGCTAGAGACCACCTTGGAGGAGTTAGAGGAAGTAGACACCTGGGACTACGTCTGCTTTTCAAAATAAGGTGTTAACAAAGGGAACTGGATCTACAGAATCCATCTATGGAAATCAGACTGATGGATTATATTCAGCAGAGTATAAAACATTACATGACCCTGATAAATTAAAAAGAAAATCCCACTAATCTGTGAGGGAAATGTCTTAATAAATAATTCCTGATAATGATCCTGATATATTTGACTTCAGGACATCTCTGACTACAGACATGCTGAAAACATTTTAACTGGATTCATTTAGAGATTTTCCAAAGTAAAAGTCCCTAGAAGTGTCTGATTCAGCCCCCCCCCCATGGTCTAGTGGTAAAGAAGTTAACAAAAATTGCAATAAATCCTAATATTGAATCCAGTACTTCAAAATATATATATGGAATCAGCATCCAAGTATGGTGATAATACTGAATCAGGAGATAGGTGACTCGTCCCAGCACTAAAAAATAAGAGATGAAAGTAAAGGAAAGAACAGGAGAGCAGAGAAGTAGAAAACAGACGACTGAAGTGAGACAAGAGGAAAGGAGATGATGATGATCCGTTGACCTTGCTGGTGTCAACAGATTTGGGGACAGAAACAGAACTGGACCACCTGTGTGCTGCCGCCTGGTTTCCCTCCTGACTCAGCTCTCAGTCTCCTCACACTGGACCAGTACCACCAGTCTGCTGACACAGCACTGTTACTGTGTGGGAGCAGTGGTTCCTGCGAGTCGGCCAGCTGCTGCAGAAGTAGGCCAGAAAAAACGGGCTAACAGCAGCAGGCAGACGCCAGCTGTGTGCGAATACTAGCAGGAAGCAGTTTGTGTTGGAGTGTGTGTTTGTGTGTTCGCAGAGAGCAGGTGGCCATTTGGAGGTTGTATTGAGTCCCAGGATGTTTGTCGGCAGCCTGCCTCGTTACGTCCAGTCCACGTCTCCATGTCATCCAGCTACCGCAATTCTTACTGGAGGTGTAATGGTACACAGGAGTCACAGCTCGCTTCATACCCCAGATCAGGAGTCAGGGCTCAGTTCATGCCCCAGATCAGGAGTCACAGCTCGCTTCATACCCCAGATCAGGAGTCACAGCTCGGTTCATACCCCAGATCAGGAGTCACAACTCAGCTTCATACCCCAGATCAGGAGTCACGCCTCAGTTCATACCCCAGATCAGGAGTCACAGCTCGGTTCATACCCCAGATCAGGAGTCACAGCTCGGTTCATACCCCAGAACAGGAGTCACAGCTCGCTTCATACCCCAGATCAGGAGTCACGCCTCGGTTCATACCCCAGATCAGGAGTCACAGCTTGGTTCATACCCCAGATCAGGAGTCACGGCTCGGTTCATACCCCAGAACAGGAGTCACAGCTCGGTTCATACCCCAGAACAGGAGTCACAGCTCGCTTCATACCCCAGATCAGGAGCCACGACTCAGCTCATACCCCAGATCAGGAGTCAGGGCTCAGTTCATACCCCAGATCAGGAGTCACAGCTCAGTTCATACCCCAGATCAGGAGTCACACCTCGCTTCATACCCCAAATCAGGACTCACAGCTCGCTTCATATCCCAGATCAGAAGCTGGAGTCACGGCTCGGTTCATACCCCAGTTCAGGAGTCACGGCTTGCTTTATACCCCAGATCAGGAGTCAAAGCTCGCTCCATACCCCAGATCAGAAGCTGGAGTCATGGCTTGCTTGATACCCCAGATCAGGAGTCACGGCTTGGTTTATACCCCAGATCAGGAGTCACGGCTTGCTTTATACCCCAGATCAGGAGTCATGGCTCGGTTCATACCCCAGATCAGGAGTCACGGCTCGGTTCATACCCCAGATCAGGAGTCACGACTCAGCTTTATACCCCAGATCAGGAGTCACGGCTCGGTTCATACCCCAGATCAGGAGTCACAGCTCGGCTTCATACCCCAGATCAGGAGTCATGACTTAGTTCATACCCCAGATCAGGAGTCACGACTCGGCTCATACCCCAGATCAGGAGTCACAGCTCGGTTCATACCCTAGATCAGGAATCATGGCTTGGTTCATACCCCAGATCAGGAATCATGGCTTGGTTCATACTCCAGATCAGGAGTCATGGCTCGGTTGATATCATGGTTTAGGAGTCACGGTTCAGTTCGTAACCAGCTGTAGGACTTGCAGTTCAGTTTGTGAACTCCGCCCCTTTGTTGGGGCTCCCCACTTGTTCACCCGGTGGTGGCATGTCGTCTCTCGAGTGCATGTGCTGCCGGCGCTGCATTTCCCACGTTGGGGGAAGTATGTGACCAGGCATTATCAGTTCACTCAGGTGTATTCCCCGTGTGGTTTTCATTCAGAGAAAATGATTTTCCTTTTCCTGTCTCTACTTTTGGACTCAGTGTCCTGCTGATGATGACCATTTATGTGAGCTACATGTGTCAGACAGGTGTGTGTTTCCTTTCAGGGGTTAGAAGAAGATCTTGATGAAGTTGAGTGTAGTTGTTCAACTTCTTGGAGAGCAAAAAAATTGAAGACACAAGCTTTTCTTCCTAATGCTGTTGATATCTTTACGTGTGTGTACATCGAGTTTGTTTGTTTATCTGTGTGTGTAGTTTATGTTCCACATAGAGCTGCTGTTTTAGCGATGAAGGATTGTGTCTCTATGTGTGTGTGTGTTCCTTCACGCTGTGATTACAAAGCACAAACAGCGGCGTGCCTCCCTGCTGCTCCCTCCAGCTGTCAGGAAGACAGAGTGTGTGTGTGTCGGCCTGAATGGCGACGCTCCGCCGCCGCTAATTATTCATCACACGGGAAGAAAGGTCGTCGAAAACGGGGAAAAGTCCTGGCGAGCAGCGCTAACGAGTCGCAGCGCTAACGAGTCGCAGCGCTAACGAGTCGCAGAGCTGCAGCGCAAAGAAACTCTTCAGATGAATGAAGGTCAAGGGTTTGTTTCAGACTAACTGCTTTTACCTGATACGGTCAAAGCAAACATCTTTTAGACGGGATTAAAAGAGAGAGATAATTAATGATGCATTCATTTAGCTGAGAATTAGAGGTGCGCTACCCCAAACGCTATCCCGTTATGGGCTGCGAGGGGGGCTGGAGCTGATCCCAGCTGGCATTGGGTGAAGTCGGGGTTCATTCACGCTCACATTCACAGTGCAGACAATCTAGAATCATCAATTAACCTGCATGTCTTTGGACTGGGGGGAGGAAACTGGAGAACCCGGAGAAAACTCCACACAGAAGGACCCTCTTGCTAACCAGTACACCAGCGTGCAGCCCTAACACATTTACACTGCATTCAGATAACTGAATATGATTATCATGAAGTCTGTAAGAGGGAGACTCAGGTCAGAGGCCAAGGGACCCCTTTGAAAATGCATATTTTTCTTGCCAACATTTACTTCGGAGCTTTATTTAATCTCCTTCCTAAAAAGCTTGCATAACATCCATGTTAGCTATATATTCCTTTGGTCTAGTTTCATATGATGTCTGTATCTTCACTCTAGCTCTTAAACTGAACTGCTGCAGCCTCTGAACGATGGTTAAGTTAACAAAATGAACACTATTATGAGGCAGAAAAAAAGAAAAGCAGAAATCGAATCAAGAGGTTCGGTCCTGTCGTCCACGCAGAAAGCTTCACTCAGTGGCACGACTACTCATTACTGTTATTACTGTTATCTCCAGTCAGCCACACACACATGTAGACACACACGTACCTGACGAATACAGATACATCTTTAGCCAACATGCATGCAGAAAAATAGCAGTATGTTAGCTCACATGCAAATGCAAAGAGTCCACAGCTTTAAGTCTCACACACACATCTGCGCTGACAGCGGGCGTTGGATTAGCTGCCCCATTGGTCCTCTAAATGCCAACTCATTGGTTAATGTTGTGAAGCTGCACGACATGCGATTGAGAGGGAATGTCTGAGTTGTGCTTCTGCCTCAGCGGGCGGCGTGTAATGCCTGCAGCAGCAGCATGACGTCCTGTAACTGAAAGGTCTCAGGTGTGACTCCGGCAGCACTCGCAGTTTGTCTGTGAAGAGCCCTTGAGCAAGGCAGTCAGCCGCTCACTCTTCATTCACTCACTTCATCATTCGCTGAGGCTCTGGCACTTTATCTTCATTGGTTAACATCAGGGCTGTCAAAGTAAATGCACATACGTTTTATCGCCACTACCGTATTTATCGCACTATAAGGCGCACTTAAAATCGCCCAGCTGTTTAACTTAAATGTTAGTGTATTGTTTTGTATTTCATGTGTTACAACTGAAAAATGTTGAGAGTTATTGAAGTTATTGAGTTGTTAAATGAACTGAATAAAGTTTGACTTATCTGACAGTGAATCTTGTTTCACTTAATGCGCCTTAAGATATTCCTTTATTAGTCCCACAGTCTTATAATCCGGTGCGCCTTATAGTGCGAAAAATATGGTCATTTCTTTAACACACAACTTGTGATCTTCAGCTTGTGGTGGGAATCGATCGGTACCAACGATGTCCTCCCAGCTTGTTGTGAAGGAGGTTAAATAACGCTCCAAACTTACACTACATTTTGGTGAGCATCTTCAAAGGGGTCCGTTGACCTCTGACCTCCAGATGTGTGGATGTAAATGGGTTCTCTGGGTCCCCACCAGTCTCCCCTTTACAGACATGCCCACTTTCTGATAGTCCCAGTCAGTCTGGATCAAGTCCTAGTCAAGTCAGCACTCTGACACACTGACAGCTGTTGTTGCCTGTTGGGCTGCAGTTTGCCATGTTCTGATTGGAGCAGATTGTTGATGCTAAAGTCAGAACCTGGGAGGGTTTCTGGACAATATCTGGTATTGATTAGTGTTGTTATTGATTTACAATAATAAATATATACATACATTTACATAAAGCAGCATATTAGTCCACTAACATGTTGATCAGAGGATTAAATACTGGACTGATCTCCCTTCAAGGTTCATTTTGAACAAATAAATGTGCACTCAATCAATATTTGAATCAATTTACAGCTGTCGTTTAAATTTCCTCTCAATATGAGTTTTAAACAATTATTATTTTTAGAAAATTAAATTTTACAAATATCAATCCGAGGGATGCACCAATCAGATTTTTTTCAGTCCCGATAGCGATAGCTGGGATTTGCTGATACCAAGTACTGATCCGATACCAGGGTTTAATCAAGTGACTGGGATTATTCAGTTCTGTTTACATAAACATTGCATTAAAACAAAATGCGACCAATAAATGCATTGAATTATTATTATTATTAAAATAATAAACTGTACACCAACAACAAAAAATGTTGTAAATGAACAGGAATGACAATTCAAGTGCTTTTAAAGCAGCAACAAATTGGACGAAATCAAGATTTAGTATATAATTTACAGTATATAGTATATAGACACAGAACTGAGCCTGTATCAGTGTTGTTGCATCCTTAATTTATACTGTGGTAACTAATATTTTGTATTATTTATACCGTCTTGTCAGGAGAAACGAGGCAAAGTAGGACAAAAGATTTAGCTATTCTTAAAGGTGCTATATAGAGGTTTGGGAGCATTTCTGTTGCATCTGAATGGCTCTCAACATGGCCACAGTGAAGCTAATGGCACCAACAGTTCAAAGACCGCCAACAGACATTAGTCCTCTTCAGTATATCTGCACACAGAGTAGTTGGTGATATGTTAATACTCTGGTTATTGAATTTAGCACCTTTAAAGCTGCGCTAGTAGTGAAGTTTGTCCTGAGGGTGGTGCATTAAAATTCAGAAAAGCGTCGGGGAAGTTTGATCTATTTCCTGGCCTTAGATGTGTGTGTGTGTGTGTGTGTGTGTGTGTGTGTGTGTGTGTGTGTGTGTGTGTGTGTGTCGGGAACGGTGCATGTATGTGGAGGCGACGAGGGTCAAATGCAATCACCTGGCGGGGGATCATTCAGCAGCGTTTTCTGAGTACTGATCGATAACGGATCAATGCGGCGCGCAGCAGAGAGCGAGCGCGCCTCAAGGAGGCGTCTGCTCGACCGGCGGGTGATGTAACGAGGCGTTCGATGAGAGCTCATTGCAGCAAAAGCGTTTATTACGGCTGCCTTCAGTCCACGCACAGGGGGTTTCCTAACACACACACATTGATAATAACTCTGCCAAGTGGGCTGATTGAGTGTCGGATTACCGCTCGCTTGTTTTCATTGGATTACTCAACCGGCGTATCAGGGAAAAGCCTATTAGTCGCCATGGAAACAGAAAGCCAGGGTAATCAGAGCTCTAATTACAGAAGCAGGCGGACGCTGAAATCAGCGGTGTGAAGAGCAGCTCTTCTTCAGCCTGTCGAACCACCAGAGACCTCAACAGAGAAAGCCACCCTGAATACGGGTTATTTTATCCAGTACTGACACCGGCCTCGGGTTTAAGTTGAAATATTAATAATATGACGATAGCTTAATGTCCCTTAAATGTATAACCCTTAAGATTTCGGCCCTGGTTGATTCCTCGACAGCCGTGGTTAAGAATCAGGATTAGGAATCAGGTTTAGTAGGTTTTCACACAGCGCTGCACAATTAATCAAATATTAATCACG
>CAMQGK010000028.1:2310000-2315000 GCA_947000775.1 Pterois miles | reverse complement strand
ACCACTGTAGTTTACGCTGTACTACTGTAGTTTACTATAATTGTATTAGATAATTTATCAGAGTTGTTTTCTGAACTTCCCAGACAAAGAAATGATAGTATAGTATAGTATAATATATTATATTATAGCATAGCATAGCATAGCATAGCATAGCATAGCATAGTATAGTATAGTATAGCATAGCATAGCATTGTATAGTATAGCATGGTATAGCATAGTATAGCAGAGCATAGTATAGCATAGCATAGTATAGTATAGCATAGAATAGCATAGCATAGCATAGCATTGTATAGTATAGCATGGTATAGCATAGTATAGCAGAGCATAGTATAGTATAGCATAGTATAGTATAGTATAGCATAGCATAGTATAGCATAGCATAATGTAGCAAAGCATAGCATAGTATAGCATAGCATAGCATAGCATAGCATAATATAGTATAGCATAGCTTAGCATAGCATAATATAGTATAGTATAGCATAGCACAGCATAGCATATTTTTTAAAATATTATTTAATATAATTAATATAGCATAGCATAGCATAGCATAGCATAGTATAGCATAGTATAGTATAGCATAGAATGGCATAGTATAGCATAGCATAATAATACTGTGTGTGGAGCGCCCCGGGTGGAGTTGGGGACTGCCGGCTCGGTGACGGTCCCTCTGCTGCCCCCTTCAGGCCTTCGAGGACATCTACATCGAGCAGAGGAAGGTGATCAAGGTGGTGCTGGAGTACGCAGACAAGATCTTCACCTACATCTTCATCCTGGAGATGCTGCTCAAGTGGCTCGCCTACGGCTTCAAGAAGTACTTCACCAACTACTGGTGCTGGCTGGACTTCCTCATCGTCGATGTAAGTCTGTGATTGGTTGATTGATTGGTTGATTGACTGATTGATTGATGATTCAACACTGATGCTGATGACAGTGATTATTTATATTAATGCTGATGTCATAACAATGACAAGTATCATTACTTTAAACCTGTAACAGTGATGATGATGATGATGATGATGATGATGATGATTTTACTCTGCTTTAGTTGAATTTATTCTAGTTTGATTGACTTTATCTTAGTTTACTTACTTTACTTGTCACTTTACACATGACCATAGTTTACTCAATAACTTTACTCAACTTAACCTCACTTAATGTATTGTAGATTAATTAACTTAATCTTAGTTTACTTACTTTACTTGTCACTTTACACTTTCCTGTAGTTTACTCATAACCTTTACTTTTCTCAACTTTACCCAAATTGATATATTGTAGTTTAATTGACTTTATCTTGATTTACTGACTATACTTGTCACTTTACACTTTACTGTAGTTTATTTAATAACTTTATTCAACTTTACCTTGCTAGTTTAATTGATCTTATTTTAGTTTGCTTACTTTTCTTACTTTATATGTTACTGTAGTTTAATCAATGACTATATCACTCAACTTTACCTTCATTAGTTTACTGTAGTTTAATTGATTTTTATCTTAGTTTACTTACTTTTCTTGTTACTTTATGTTACTGTAGTTTACTCACTAACTTTACTTTACTCAGCTTTATCTTCCTTAATTTATTGCAGTTTGACTTTATCTTAGTTTACTTAGTTTAGTTATTACTTTATACTTTACTGTAGAGAAATTAATAACTTTACTCAATTTTACCTTAAGTTATTGTGGTTTAATTAACTTTACTTCAGTTTACTTACTTTACTTGTTACGTAATACTTCACTGCAGTTTCGTGTACTTAAGTACTTTACGGTACTTTAATATACGATAGTTTATAAATCCACTTTAGTTTTATTTAACAGTTTTGCTTCACTCAACTTAACAGTTGTTTACTTTATTTACAGTAGTTTACTTGTTTTGATGTAGGTTATGTTATACTTTACACCGGTTTACTTTAATTTACATATAATTATTTTCAGAGTATGTACTAGTGGTTGTCGTGGCGACAGCAGCGGTGATGATGATGTTGACACTGATGACATCGCTGATAATGTCGGGGGTCATTACGATTTTCCCAATGCTGATAAAACATAAATATTTCAACATCATAACTTTCATATAACAGCCAGAAGACTTGATTGATTGATTGATTGATTGATTGATTGATTGATTTGCTCTTTATTTATTTTTTACATGTACTGATGACTTAAACATTATTTTCCTTCCTTCCTCTTTTGCTCACACAGAATATAATTTATATCTGATTAATATTTTGATTTCAGATTTCCTTCCTTCTTTCCTGTTTTGCTCTAATTGTTTTTGGTTTCTCTTTCCTTCATGACTCCTTTATGTGGCGAATGGATACACAGAAAGCGAGATATTAATATTATTCATGTTGACACGAAAAGAGAGTAGAATCAATATTTGTGATCATAATTAAAAATCAGAAGACATCACATGCAAGCCTAACAGAAAACAACAGAACACTATTCAGTTACATCAAAATTACTTAATAAGCATGAAAATAATTAAGTATAGTCATTTCAAATGTAAATAGTACATTAGCAGGAAAGAATACATCGGTCTATGTTACGGTGTATGTTAATGTCATGTGTTAATGCAGAGGTAGATGTGTGTGTTACAGTCTTGAATGTGGCTCCGCTGTGATAAAGCAGCTCTATAAATAAAAGCAGCCAGAGACAAAGAGTCCAAACAGCTTCAGGCCGAACGATCAGCAGTGGCTTTTTAACCTCTGCACACACACAAAGATGTGTATATCTCTGTGCACACTCTCTTTCACTCTTGGCGGCGTATGTCGAGGTGGAGTGACACACAGTTTACATGCCCACCGTGCACACTGCAGGCCTGCATGGAGTCTGGTTTTCTGGTTTGTCCGTCTGGCCGTCTTCATGAATGACGCTGCGTGTTGTGACTTGTTTTATGTGACTGCAGTGACCTGAGGAGGGAGGTGTGTTGAGTCACGGAGGTCTAATCACGCCGATCTGAGACAACGAACACAGCAGAGTGTTATTAATAGAGACAGAAAGGCCCTGTTCAGACCTGGCAGTAACATGAGTAATCCAACACAAGTCACAAGACAGGTCCAAGTACGTCTGTTCACACCTGGCGTTAGAAGGCGTCTTGAGTGACCACTTGTGATCCATTCTCACTTCACGGCTCTATATGCAAATAAACACATAGTAAACACTAGGTGTGTGTGTGGGGGGGTGTGTTGGGGGGGGGGGGGGGGGGTCAATTCACCTACTGCTTGTTTTACTTTTTTTTTCTTTTTTTTTTTTTTTTTTACGATTTTGAAATAGATATTTTAATGCCAGAATCAATATATCTGCTTCATCTGAGTCTATGTGGAGGTAGAAGGAAGTTACCGCTTTTATTGTGGTAGTCTGAGTAACGTGACGTCATATCCGTTCGGTATCTGTCAACCAGAACAAACCTCAGAAAGTATTAAAGGGTGGAGGGTGGGCGTGGATCCGACCTCCACCCTCCATGTTAAATCCAGCCTGGTAAACACTACACATCCAGTAAAGGAGGGAAACACTTTGGAAAAGCAGAGCTAGACATCACGGCTAAAGCTGCACGCTAACTCCGTCACGGACGGGAAACGTCATCGTACGGCGGTAACGTGCGGTCCGGCCGGCCGTCGCTCTCGTCTCCGTGGTCCGACGGGCCGACGCTACGACTGTAGAGCTCCATATACTGACATTTATGTTAAATGCATTCATTCATATATCGAACTGGCACCCAGGTATGGAGAGGGTGAATCGTCCCGACGTTCTGATGTAATGTTACATGAATGTCCGTAGTAATATCCCACATATTCTGAAAGCTCCGAGTTCATGACTTGTGACGTGTTTGTTGACATCATTTATCGCTGCATAATGAGTTATAATATTGTAATTTTAGTCGTACATTGTTTTAATTCATAATTTTACAATCTGAGGAAAATGATGTTCTCAACAACCTCATCTTCCTCCTCTGTCATCATGTCTTTACATTTCCTGCATCATGTTCCCCGCTAGTTAGCTTGCTAAACTGTTAGCCTCCCCCCGATAAGCTTTTATTTTGAAATATACATAAAGGAAATGTAGAGGTTCATTAACAGCAGCTGAACTGTGAACTTCCTGTGGTGAGTTAGTGAGTAGGAACTGATTTAACTGGTTGACCTGTGTCCGGTAGATGTGGGTAATGTTTCAAACATGTCTGACCCCGTAGATCTCAGTGTTGGGTCAGCTGGCTCAGCTCGTCTCTTTGGACCACATCACCACCATGCGGGTGCTGAGGACACTCAGGGCTCTCCGTCCTCTCCGGGCCGCGTCCCGCTTCGCTGGTATCAGGGTAAGAACCAGCCGGAGAACCGGTCGGAGCTCCAACCGAACCAACCTGTTGCTCCAGTGTGAAGATGGGGCGTCCATGTGGGGGTTAGCTGGCTGGGCGGAGGGGTTTAGAGATGCTCCGGTTTCTGTGTCGGACTAGATGTCATCCTGACTTTGATCGGAGGGAATATCTCAGACTGTTTACGATGCGGCTGCAGGATTTTACGGTTGATCAGCCCTGATGTAGCTGAACATATATCATCATTAATAACTTCACAGTCGTCACTTTTCCTGAATCGACTCAAATAGCTCGATACCTTTATAGACATTTTAAACTTTTTGAGTGTTGTTTAACGCCCCGGCTCTAATTCCCAACTCGTCACATACGGATCCACAGTCGCAGTTTTAAACACTCGTTAACATTATTAATTCACACAAAAGTATTTGGTTATTGTGTTCTTCCTTCTAATTGCTTATGGCAATAAAAATGCATCAACGCAAATTCATTTTCACGCCACTAATTTCTTTAATGCATTAATTCAACTTCAATTTTTAGGTTGTGGTTTTGAAGCTATCATATGTTTGAGTATCATATGAAACTAGAAAATCTGCTGAATCCATCGGTACAACCGTGTGATACCAGCTTGTTGAGAGGAGGTTGAATCATGGAGGAAAAACTGTCATGGCCATTTTTACATCCGTTCATAATGAACCTT
>CAMQGK010000028.1:2287500-2307500 GCA_947000775.1 Pterois miles | reverse complement strand
GTAGTAGTAGTAGTAGTAGTAGTAGTAGTAGTTCAGATGAGACCAGTATGTAGTAGTAGTAGTAGTAGTAGTAGTAGTAGTTCAGATGAGACCAGGATGTTGTAGTAGTAGTAGTAGTAGTAGTAGTTCAGATGAGACCAGTATGTAGTAGTAGTAGTAGTAGTAGTAGTAGTAGTTCAGATGAGACCAGGATGTTGTAGTAGTAGTAGTAGTAGTAGTAGTAGTAGTAGTAGTTCAGATGAGACCAGTATGTAGTAGTAGTAGTAGTAGTAGTAGTAGTTCAGATGAGACCAGGATGTTGTAGTAGTAGTAGTAGTAGTAGTAGTAGTAGTAGTTCAGATGAGACCAGTATGTAGTAGTAGTAGTAGTAGTAGTAGTAGTAGTAGTTCAGATGAGACCAGGATGTTGTAGTAGTAGTAGTAGTAGTAGTAGTAGTAGTAGTTCAGATGAGACCAGTATGTAGTAGTAGTAGTAGTAGTAGTAGTAGTAGTAGTAGTAGTAGTAGTTCAGATGAGACCAGTATGTAGTAGTAGTAGTAGTAGTAGTAGTAGTAGTTCAGATGAGACCAGGATGTTGTAGTAGTAGTAGTAGTAGTAGTAGTAGTAGTAGTTCAGATGAGACCAGTATGTAGTAGTAGTAGTAGTAGTAGTAGTAGTAGTTCAGATGAGACCAGTATGTAGTAGTAGTAGTAGTAGTAGTAGTAGTAGTTCAGATGAGACCAGTATGTAGTAGTAGTAGTAGTAGTAGTAGTAGTTCAGATGAGACCAGGATATAGTAGTAGTAGTAGTAGTAGTAGTAGTTCAGATGAGACCAGGATGTTGTAGTAGTAGTAGTAGTAGTAGTAGTAGTAGTAGTTCAGATGAGACCAGTATGTAGTAGTAGTAGTAGTAGTAGTAGTAGTAGTTCAGATGAGACCAGTATGTAGTAGTAGTAGTAGTAGTAGTAGTAGTTCAGATGAGACCAGGAATAGTAGTAGTAGTAGTAGTAGTAGTAGTTCAGATGAGACCAGGATGTTGTAGTAGTAGTAGTAGTAGTAGTAGTAGTAGTAGTTCAGATGAGACCAGTATGTAGTAGTAGTAGTAGTAGTAGTAGTAGTAGTAGTAGTAGTTCAGATGAGACCAGGATGTTGTAGTAGTAGTAGTAGTAGTAGTAGTAGTAGTAGTTCAGATGAGACCAGTATGTAGTAGTAGTAGTAGTAGTAGTAGTAGTAGTAGTAGTAGTTCAGATGAGACCAGTATGTAGTAGTAGTAGTAGTAGTAGTAGTAGTAGTTCAGATGAGACCAGGATGTTGTAGTAGTAGTAGTAGTAGTAGTAGTAGTTCAGATGAGACCAGTATGTAGTAGTAGTAGTAGTAGTAGTAGTAGTAGTAGTAGTTCAGATGAGACCAGTATGTAGTAGTAGTAGTAGTAGTAGTAGTAGTTCAGATGAGACCAGTATATAGTAGTAGTAGTAGTAGTAGTAGTAGTTCAGATGAGACCAGGATGTTGTAGTAGTAGTAGTAGTAGTAGTAGTAGTAGTAGTTCAGATGAGACCAGGATGTTGTAGTAGTAGTAGTAGTAGTATATAGTAGTAGTAGTAGTAGTAGTTCAGATGAGACCAGTATGTAGTAGTAGTAGTAGTAGTAGTAGTTGTTCAGATGAGACCAGGATGTTGTAGTAGTAGTAGTAGTAGTAGTAGTAGTTCAGATGAGACCAGTATGTAGTAGTAGTAGTAGTAGTAGTAGTAGTTCAGATGAGACCAGTATGTAGTAGTAGTAGTAGTAGTAGTAGTAGTAGTAGTAGTAGTTCAGAGAGACCAGTATGTAGTAGTAGTAGTAGTAGTAGTAGTAGTAGTAGTAGTTCAGAGAGACCAGTATGTAGTAGTAGTAGTAGTAGTAGTAGTAGTTCAGATGAGACCAGGATGTTGTAGTAGTAGTAGTAGTAGTAGTAGTAGTAGTAGTAGTAGTAGTTCAGATGAGACCAGGATGTTGTAGTAGTAGTAGTAGTAGTAGTAGTAGTAGTAGTAGTCAGATGAGACCAGTATGTAGTAGTAGTAGTAGTAGTAGTAGTAGTAGTAGTAGTAGTTCAGATGAGACCAGTATGTAGTAGTAGTAGTAGTAGTAGTAGTAGTTCAGATGAGACCAGGATGTTGTAGTAGTAGTAGTAGTAGTAGTAGTAGTAGTAGTTCAGAGAGACCAGTATGTAGTAGTAGTAGTAGTAGTAGTAGTAGTAGTAGTAGTAGTTCAGATGAGACCAGTATGTAGTAGTAGTAGTAGTAGTAGTAGTAGTAGTTCAGATGAGACCAGGAGTTGTAGTAGTAGTAGTAGTAGTAGTAGTAGTAGTAGTTCAGATGAGACCAGTATGTAGTAGTAGTAGTAGTAGTAGTAGTAGTAGTTCAGATGAGACCAGTATGTAGTAGTAGTAGTAGTAGTAGTAGTAGTAGTAGTAGTTCAGATGAGACCAGATGAGTAGTAGTAGTAGTAGTAGTAGTAGTTCAATGAGACCAGGATGTTGTAGTAGTAGTAGTAGTAGTAGTAGTAGTAGTAGTTCAGAGAGACCAGTATGTAGTAGTAGTAGTAGTAGTAGTAGTAGTTCAGATAGACCAGTATGTAGTAGTAGTAGTAGTAGTAGTAGTAGTTCAGATGAGACCAGTATATAGTAGTAGTAGTAGTAGTAGTAGTAGTTCAGATGAGACCAGGATGTTGTAGTAGTAGTAGTAGTAGTAGTAGTAGTAGTAGTTCAGATGAGACCAGGATGTTGTAGTAGTAGTAGTAGTAGTATATAGTAGTAGTAGTAGTAGTAGTTCAGATGAGACCAGTATGTAGTAGTAGTAGTAGTAGTAGAGTTGTTCAGATGAGACCAGGATGTTGTAGTAGTAGTAGTAGTAGTAGTAGTAGTTCAGATGAGACCAGTATGTAGTAGTAGTAGTAGTAGTAGTTCAATGAGACCAGTATGTAGTAGTAGTAGTAGTAGTAGTAGTAGTAGTTCAGATGAGACCAGGATGTTGTAGTAGTAGTAGTAGTAGTAGTAGTAGTAGTAGTTCAGATGAGACCAGTATGTAGTAGTAGTAGTAGTAGTAGTAGTAGTAGTTCAGATGAGACCAGTATGTAGTAGTAGTAGTAGTAGTAGTAGTAGTAGTAGTAGTTCAGATGAGACCAGTATGTAGTAGTAGTAGTAGTAGTAGTAGTAGTTCAGATGAGACCAGGATGTTGTAGTAGTAGTAGTAGTAGTAGTAGTAGTAGTAGTTCAGATGAGACCAGTATGTAGTAGTAGTAGTAGTAGTAGTAGTAGTTCAGATGAGACCAGTATGTAGTAGTAGTAGTAGTAGTAGTAGTAGTCAATGAACCAGTATATAGTAGTAGTAGTAGTAGTAGTAGTAGTTCAGATGAGACCAGGATGTTGTAGTAGTAGTAGTAGTACTAGTAGTAGTAGTAGTTCAGATGAGACCAGGATGTTGTAGTAGTAGTAGTAGTAGTATATAGTAGTAGTAGTAGTAGTAGTTCAGATGAGACCAGTATGTAGTAGTAGTAGTAGTAGTAGTAGTTGTTCAATGAGACCAGGATGTTGTAGTAGTAGTAGTAGTAGTAGTAGTAGTTCAGATGAGACCAGTATGTAGTAGTAGTAGTAGTAGTAGTTCAGATGAGACCAGTATGTAGTAGTAGTAGTAGTAGTAGTAGTAGTAGTAGTAGTAGTTCAGATGAGACCAGTATGTAGTAGTAGTAGTAGTAGTAGTAGTAGTAGTAGTAGTTCAGATGAGACCAGTATGTAGTAGTAGTAGTAGTAGTAGTAGTAGTTCAGATGAGACCAGGATGTTGTAGTAGTAGTAGTAGTAGTAGTAGTAGTAGTAGTAGTTCAGATGAGACCAGGATGTTGTAGTAGTAGTAGTAGTAGTAGTAGTAGTAGTTCAGATGAGACCAGGATGTTGTAGTAGTAGTAGTAGTAGTAGTAGTAGTAGTAGTAGTTCAGATGAGACCAGGATGTTGTAGTAGTAGTAGTAGTAGTAGTAGTAGTAGTTCAGATGAGACCAGTATGTAGTAGTAGTAGTAGTAGTAGTAGTAGTTCAGATGAGACCAGGATCTAAAAATCAAAGCAGCTTTAATGTGTTGGATAAATTAGTGGTGTTAGAAGGAATCAGCGTTATTGTCGGGTTAACTTTGACAGATCGACCTAATACTTTATCTAAAATACAGTAAATCTGTTGTACTGACCCTTTACCAAAGACAGAGGACTCATTGAGGCTGACCTCCATTAGCTCTAAACACTCGTCAATCAGCAGTATTGATACCTTTCTCCTCCACAGTGTGAACGAAGGAGTGCCTTCAGTTTTAGAGATGAACTGAATATTGTACCTTCATCCTGATGTTGTCATCTACGTCTTCACTCGTTTCTCCTTCTTCTCCTGCAGGCGTCTTCAGTCCACTGATATTTAACCTGCCACGCCTTTATCTCCATCTCATATCCACAGCTCTGATTGGCTGATCCGTCCTCTCCCGCCGTGTCTTTCATTAGACTAGAGGTTAACTGTCTCTGAACACCCGTCTCTATCTTTTCCTCTCCTTGCCCTCCTCTCTCTCTCTCTCTCTCTATCTTTTCCTCTCCTTGCCCTCCTCTCTCTCTCTCCTCTCTCTATCTTTTCCTCTCCTTGCCCTCCTCTCTCTCTCCCTCTCTCTATCTTTTCCTCTCCTTGCCCTCCTCTCTCTCTCTCTCTATCTTTTGCTCTCCTTGCCCTCCTCTCTCTCTCTCTCTCTCTATCTTTTGCTCTCCTTGCCCTCCTCTCTCTCTCTCCTCTCTCTATCTTTTCCTCTCCTTGCCCTCCTCTCTCTCTCTCTATCTTTTCCTCTCCTTGCCCTCCTCTCTCTCTCTATCTTTTCCTCTCCTTGCCCTCCTCTCTCTCTCCCCTCTCTCTGTCTTTTCCTCTCCTTGCCCTCCTCTCTCTCTCTCTATCTTTTCCTCTCCTTCCCCTCCTCTCTCTCTCTCTATCTTTTCCTCTCCTTCCCCTCCTCTCTCTCTCTCTATCTTTTCCTCTCCTTCCCCTCCTCTCTCTCTCTCTATCTTTTCCTCTCCTTGCCCTCCTCTCTCTCTCTCTTATCTTTTCCTCTTCTTGCCCTCCTCTCTCTCTCTCTATCTTTTCCTCTCCTTGCCCTCCTCTCTCTCTCTCTATCTTTTCCTCTCCTTGCCCTCCTCTCTCTCTCTTATCTTTTCCTCTCCTTGCCCTCCTCTCTCTCTCTCTCTCTCTATCTTTTCCTCTCCTTGCCCTCCTCTCTCCTCTCTCTATCTTTTCCTCTCCTTGCCCTCCTCTCTCCTCTCTCTATCTTTTCCTCTCCTTGCCCTCCTCTCTCTCTCTCTCTATCTTTTCCTCTCCTTGCCCTCCTCTCTCTCTCTCTCTCTCTCTATCTTTTCCTCTCCTTGCCCTCCTCTCTCTCTCTCTCTATCTTTTCCTCTCCTTGCCCTCCTCTCTCCTCTCTCTATCTTTTCCTCTCCTTGCCCTCCTCTCTCTCTCTCTCTCTCTCTCTCTCTATCTTTTCCTCTCCTTGCCCTCCTCTCTCTCTCTCTATCTTTTCCTCTCCTTGCCCTCCTCTCTCTCTCTCTATCTTTTCCTCTCCTTGCCCTCCTCTCTCCTCTCTCTATCTTTTCCTCTCCTTGCCCTCCTCTCTCTCTCTCCCCTCTCTCTATCTTTTCCTCTCCTTGCCCTCCTCTCTCTCTCCCCTCTCTCTATCTTTTCCTCTCCTTGCCCTCCTCTCTCTCTCCCCTCTCTCTATCTTTTCCTCTCCTCCCCCCCCCCTCTCTCTCCCCCTCTCTCTATCTTTTCCTCTCCTTCCCCTCCTCTCTCTCTCTCTATCTTTTCCTCTCCTTCCCCTCCCTCTCTCTCTCCCCTCTCTCTATCTTTTCCTCTCCTTCCCCTCCTCTCTCTCTCTCTATCTTTTCCTCTCCTTGCCCTCCTCTCTCTCTCTCTATCTTTTCCTCTCCTTGCCCTCCTCTCTCTCTCTCTCTCTCTATCTTTTCCTCTCCTTCCCCTCCTCTCTCTCTCCCCTCCAGGTCTCGTTGGTCAGCCTGGTGGCCAACACGTTGGGTTATTCAGACTTCGCAGCCATCAAATCCCTGCGGACGCTGCGAGCCCTGCGGCCCCTCAGAGCCCTCTCCAGATTTGAAGGCATGAGGGTAAGAGTCAGTATTAAGGCAGCAAACACACCTGGGCAGTGAAGCAGGAAGTAATGTTTCAATCAGGAGAGACTCGTATTAAATGAATGATAATGTATTATTTAATGATAATTTATGACTATTTATGAAGTGCACAAAGTTATGAATAGTGAAAAGTGTTTGTCGATTTAGACCCAACGTGACGAAGTAAGGCGGAAGTGATGCCGTAGTCAGATTAGGAATATTCCCTCTCGGTCTAGACCAGACCTGGGCATTATACGACCCGGGTGATGGTTCTGTCCGGCCCACGAGGTCTCAGCACAAACCACATGATTTCACCTACGAAGCTAAACTCTGGTGTTACTGGTGCCCCTCCCCCATCCCAGAGCTCTCACAGATGGCCCAGTCCAAATAAGTCATGGACTGATTTTTTTTTTTTTTTTTTGTGGAGGTCGGTGGTAAAGCTGTGAGCTTAGTTTGCAACAAACATGTGGCTGCATTCAAAAGAAACAACTAGAACGTCACTATGAGATAAAACCTGCAGAAAGATCCAGAAAGCTGTCTGGAGATGAGAAGGAGAGGACAGCCGAGGGGCTGCTGGCTACGATACTAAAGCAGAGAGGAACCACAGGAGGAGAGGGAAGGGTTCATGTTAAGGTAAATGTTAAATGTAAGGGTTAATGTTAAGTTACATGTTAAGTTTAGTTAATGGAAACATTCCTACCCTAACCAGTCAGTCCTGTACGGTTCATAAACTCCTGTATATAAAGTCATTTTATTAATAATCTGCTGTTTGGAGGGATTTTCAGTAGGATAAATGCTGATCAATCAGTGTCCAGTATGGTTCCTGTAGTGATCAATAGAGGTTACGTCTGACAGTATCTGTTAACGATCTGGGTTCTGATGAAGGAGGTGGAGCTCTGATGTGATGAGGTGGAGGTGATGGGAGGTGGAGCGTCGCATTGGTTTGTGCTGCAACGACAGCTGCCAGCAGCACAGAGGAGAACAGTTTTTAAACTGCAATGATGTGATTGGTTTAGGGAGACATGGCAAGATCTGATTGGTCGCAAAAAGTGAAACGCCCACAATCAGCTGACATAGTAGGAGCCAATGAGAGAGAGACCCAGAGATAAATGTGAGTGAATGAGGGTAACCAGAGTCTTCTGACTGAACTTCATAAGCCTCATACAGTAGAATCACAAAAATGAAGTATCACAGCGGGGCAGTTTATATGTTAAAGATGTAGATATTGAGGCGCTGGCAGACATTTTTCAAAATGGCCACCGAATAGGTGCTTTATATTCTTACATGTGCCAGTGCTGCAATTTCTGTCTTTTCAAAACATATAAACCTGCACCTGTAATGTCACACCTTTAATGCAAAATGCACAATTGCCTATTGTCGCGTGACGTAAGGGGTGATGAACATAAATCAAGCGCTCCCCTGATCAGTCCCCATTCAATCAATAGGCTCGTTGGAGATGAGCCACGCCTGCACAGAACCGATCACCGGCGATCGCCACGCAGTGCATGCTGGTTAGATTTGTGTTGATTTGCTTTGACGTCATGCACACGTGGACAACGATGACCTCATGAGATCGAGGCGGCCGCAGTTTTTAGAGCCAGGCACCACACTGACTCCAAGACCCAGGGCATTATGGGAAACGCCTGTTTATCGCCTGATCAAAGAGCTGATTGGCTCTTAGTTTTGACCACAAACACCACGTGTTGCACAATGTCTGAACTTTCTGTGATATTAAGTACTAGATTGTAGGATATTAGTCTCATGTGCAGTGGTTTCATGTCTTAGCAGGCACATCTTGTGTGATTGATAACAATAATAATAATAATTAAGGTTTTCTATATTGCACTTATTAAAATGAGCGCTCATTACAAAGCGCTTTAAAAAGCAGAAATAAAAATAACAAAGGATAGAATTTGATGCCAGATACATGTATGTTTCCACATATACTTACAAACAAAGGTAAATAAACCCGAACGTGGTCTGAAGACTACGAGCAGCCTACAGATTGGTTCTAACTATCGGATAAGAGATAAGATAAGATAAGATAAGACATTCCTTTATTAGTCCAACAGTGGAGAAATTCACAACTGTCGGATCTTTTCCTGTGAATTCCTTGAAGGCAACGAGCAGTTCATCTCCAACCAGCCTAATATTTTGATGCCCAGGTGCGTTTAAAAGAAAACCTGTTTTATCCTCTAACATCTCACCTGTTGTTTCAGTGTCATCTGCTCTCTGATTGGTTCACCTCATTACTTCCTGTCAGTGTTTCTGTACAGCTTTGACGTTCTTCCTCCTCTGACGTTTTCTCAGTATCAGTATTTAAAGTTTGCTTGTGACCAGAGAGGAAGCATCGACCCTCCGTTCTGTTTCTGCCTCATTCATCAGTATTACTGACGTCATCAGAGTATTAGTCCAGTGAGTCCAGTCCTGCAGAAACTTTACTCTGAAGAGAAGAACACCACTCCTACAATCATTCATGTCCTCCAGAAGTACTGTCACTCTTTTATAGGGCTGTCAATCAATCAAAATATTTAATTATGTACGTAACGTAGCAGCATAACATAACAGCGTAATACAACAATGTGACATAACAACGTAAAATAACAATGTAATGTAACAATGTAACAACATAAGGTAACAATGTACCATAACGTAACATAAAAACATAGTAACAACACAAAGTAACAACGTAACGTAACAATGTAATGTCACAACATAACGTAACAGCGTAATGTAACAAAGTACAGTAACAACATAATGTAACAACTTAATGTAACAACGTAGTGTAACAACGTAACAACGCAGGCATGATGTAAATGCATGACGTGACAGCATGAAGTAACAACCATAATATAACATGACGAATCCATGTGACGTAACAACCAGAGCGTCACTAAAGAACATGACATAAGAACATGACGTCATAATGGAAATAAATAACAACCGCCCATAGCTGTCTGTCTCACTAAGCATTATGTAACAATGTTGCTGTCAGATAAATGTCGTGGAGTAGAAGTCGAAATTAACATGAGAAGTAAAACGCGACCAGCGACAGACTGACGAAGTTACAGTGCGTAGTGCTGTGAGGAGCGCTGTGTGTGACAGTGTCTCGTGTGTGACGGTGTCTTGTGTGTGACGGTGTCTTGTGTGTGACAGTGTCTTGTGTGACGGTGTCTCGTGTGTGACGGTGTCTTGTGTGTGACAGTGTCTTGTGTGTGACGGTGTCTTGTGTGTGACAGTGTCTTGTGTGTGACGGTGTCTTGTGTGTGACGGTGTCTTGTGCGTGACAGTGTCTTGTGTGTGACGGTGTCTGTGTGTGGCGGTGTCTTGTGTGACGGTGTCGTGCGTGTGACAGTGTCTTGTGTGTGACGGTGTCTTGCGTGTGACGGTGTCGTGCGTGTGACGGTGTCTTGTGTGTGACGGTGTCTTGCGTGTGACGGTGTCTGTGTGTGACGGTGTCTTGTGTGTGACGGTGTCTTGTATGTGACGGTGTCTTGTGTGTGACGTGTCTTGCGTGTGACGGTGTCTTGTGTGTGACGGTGTCTTGCGTGTGACTGTGTCTGTGTGTGACGTGTCTTGTGTGTGACGTGTCTTGCGTGTGACGGTGTCTTGTGTGTGACGGTGTCTTGTGTGTGACGGTGTCTTGTGTGTGACGGTGTCTTGCGTGTGACGGTGTCTTGTGTGTGACGGTGTCTTGTGTGTGACGGTGTCTTGCGTGTGACGGTGTCTTGTGTGTGACGGTGTCTTGTGTGTTACGTGTCTTGTGTGTGACGTGTCTTGCGTGTGACGGTGTCTTGTGTGTGACAGTGTTTTGCGTGTGACGGTGTCTTGTGTGTGACGTGTCTGTGTTACGGTGTCTTGCGTGTGACGGTGTCTTGCGTGTGACGGTGTCTTGTGTGTGACGTGTCTTGTGTGTTACGGTGTCTTGCGTGTGACGGTGTCTTGCGTGTGACGGTGTCTTGCGTGTGACGGTGTCTTGCGTGTGACGGTGTCTTGTGTGTGACGGTGTCTTGCGTGTGACGGTGTCTTGCGTGTGACGGTGTCTTGTGTGTGACGGTGTCTGTGTTACGGTGTCTTGCGTGTGACGGTGTCTTGTGTGTGACGGTGTCTTGTGTGTGACGGTGTCTTGCGTGTGACGGTGTCTTGTGTGTGACGGTGTCTTGTGTGTGTTGTGCAGGTGGTGGTGAACGCTCTGATCGGGGCGATTCCCTCCATCATGAACGTGCTGCTGGTGTGTCTCATCTTCTGGCTCATCTTCAGCATCATGGGCGTCAACCTGTTCGCCGGGAAGTTCGGCCGCTGCGTCAACCGCACCGGCCACATCTACGAGTCCTCCTTCATCAACAACAAGTCCGAGTGCGAGGTGCTCAACGACACCTCGCTCTTCTACTGGACCAAAGTCAAGGTGAACTTCGACAACGTGGGGGCCGGATACCTGGCTCTGCTGCAAGTGGTGAGACCCTGCATCTTATTACTGATTAGCCAACATACTGTATACACTGAATGTAACTAAGTACATTTACTCTAGTACTGTACTCAACTCCTCTACATCTTACAGCTAAATATTGTACTTTTAAGCAAAATTAAAAAAAATAGATAAAGCCTCTTGGATTTGCTGCAAAATGCACCGCCATAAAGCTGAAAACGGCTGTTTTTCTGACCTTGTAGAACTACGTGGTTCTCACAGCGACACTACAAACATACGATGATCTTATAGACCATGATGCATTGCTGCAGATCAAACTAATACTTACAACACTCACATTAACGCAGCCGTAATTTCAATCCAGAAACTTCTGATATTTGTCTCCAATTTTATGGACACCTACGAGCTGATCTGTCAGGTTTTGAATGTAGGACTTTTCTTGCAGTGGAGTATCTTCACAATGTGGTATTAGTACTTTTACTGCAGTAAAGGATCAGAATAGTATAACAGTGTTTTCTGGTCATTGTAAGTAAAAAGAAATTTTTAAATTGAGCTGAGGAAGTGGAGCAGTATTCAGAGAAAAATCAAGACTTGAATATTCTCTGAGATTAAAGTCATAAACTTGCAAGAAAATAATCACAACTTTACAAGAAAAATAAATTAAAAATTTAAAAAGAAATTTGTAACACTTCATTTTACAGGTTCGCAAATTTCCTGGTAATTAGGTGATAATTAGTAAGTAAGCTATTTGAAATTTCCTGCCAAATTACCCTAATATTTACCTCAAAATGCATTAAAAATTAAACATTCAGCTGATAATACTTTTACCTGATAATACTAAAAGCTAATATCAGCACGGCTAATTTATCCGTCCAGCTTTAGTTCACAGGAAAAAAAAACTCCTGTCGAGGTCGTTTCAGGATCTTACCTGAGTGAATCAGAGAATCGTGGACTTGTTGGAAAATTCAGGCACTTTTTCGGAGGATGTGGATCTTTAAGGACGCTGTCGGCCATGTTTGTTTGTCAGGCGGTGAACAGACAGGAGGGGTCCTGATTCATCAGAGGCTTTTTCAGCTGCTTTTAGACACTTTAAAACAGCTCCAGAGCTTCATGTGCTGCGTGGGATGAAACACAAAGTAATATGATCTCTTCTGAACACACTGTTCTCTTCAACTCTGCAACACTCCTCATTCATGTACTATTTTGAGGTACTTGTACTTGGGTATTTCCAGTTTATTCTACTTCATCCTTCTACTCCACTACATTTATCTGACAGCTTTAGTTACTTTACAGATTCAGATTATTAATACAAATATAATGAACTGATAAACTATGTATTATTAGAGATTAACTACCAGCAGAATGTAATTAAAATCAGCTCCACCTTTACCAGCTGCAACATTAAAGTATCAATGCATCAATAAGTACAATACATTATTAAATGGCGTTGTTGAATACTCGACTCTGATTGGTCAATCCAGCGTTCTATGGTCTGTTATGTCTTTATAGTCTATTGTTATGTATAACAGACCAATTGCTGATATTTTCATACTTTTACTTTAAGTACACTTAGCTGATATTACTTACATACTATTACTTTAAGTACACTTATCTGATATTACTTGCATACTTTAACTTTAAGTACCCTTAGCTGATATTACTTACATACTTTTACTTTAAGTACACTTAGCTGATATTACTTACATACTATTACTTTAAGTACACTTAGCTGATATTACTTACATACTATTACTTTAAGTACACTTAGCTGATATTAATTACATACTATTACTTTAAGTACACTTAGCTGATATTACTTACATACTATTACTTTAAGTGCACTTAGCTGATATTACTTACATACTATTAATTTAAGTACACTTAGCTGATATTACTGACATACTTTTATCTTTACTTTAAGTACACTTAGCTGATATTACTTATTCATACATTTACTTTTAATTTAAGTACACTTAGCTGATATTACTTACATACTATTAATTTAAGTACTTTTTCTTCTTTTTTTTTTCCCTTTGATATTATTTACATACTATTATTTTAAGTACACTTAGCTGATATTACTTACATACTATTAATTTAAGTACACTTAGCTGATATTACTGACATACTTTTACTTTAAGTACACTTAGCTGATATTACTTACATACTATTACTTTAAGTACACTTAGCTGATATTACTTACATACTATTACTTTAAGTACACTTAGCTGATATTACTTACATACTATTACTTTAAGTACACTTAGCTGATATTACTTACATACTTTTACTTTAAGTACACTTAGCTGATATTAATTACATACTATTACTTTAAGTACACTTAGCTGATATTAATTACATACTATTACTTTAAGTACACTTAGCTGATATTAATTACATACTATTACTTTAAGTACACTTAGCTGATATTACTTACATACTTTTACTTTAAGTACACTTAGCTGATATTACTTACATACTATTAATTTAAGTACACTTAGCTGATATTACTGACATACTTTTACTTTAAATTAAATTTACTTATTTTTTTTTTTTTATTTTTTTTTTTTTTTCCTTTACTTATTTTTATTTATTTTTTTTTTCTTTTTTTTCTCTTTACTTATTTTTTTTACATACTATTTCTTTAAGTACACTTAGCTGATATTACTTACATACTTTTACTTTAAGTACCCTTAGCTGATATTACTTACATACTTACTGTACACAGAGCATCCAGTTTTTAGCTGCTGATAGATAATAAACACTTATATCTTCATAGAACTACGTTATGGTTTATTCATTAAATGTTTAAGTTCTACTAAATACAGTTTTTTATATTTGTAAAATCCTGCTTTCTGTATCACTTCATCTGTCTTCTTCTACCTCCTGTCTCTCTTTCCTTCCATCAGTTTTCATCCCTTTATTTTCAGTGAGTATCTATATTTCTGTATCATTTCGCAGCCTTGTCTCTCCATCATCTGGTATTAAACCCAACATGGACAGAGCCGATTATACGGCCACTGCAACTTCCCCTCCTCTTTCCATCTCTCCATCACTCTTCTTTCTTTCCATGCAAGCCTTCATCTTCGTCCTCCTCTCCCTCTCTCGTCTCTTTCTCGCTCTCTGTCGCCCACCGCGGGAGTCCTGAGAGCCTCCAATCAATCAGCGTCTGAGAGGCTTTTATTTTTAGAGCGACTCCAGCCAAGTGGGAGGGAAATGGAGAGATGGAGGGAGAAAAGTACCAGTGGAGAAAGAAGATGAACGTTCTCACTGCAAATGGAGGGAAAGAAACAGCAGAGATGGAGAGAGAAAGTGAGGAGGGAGGGATGCAAGGGAAAGAGAAGATGGACAGATGTGGGATGGATGCATTTATTTCATTTATATTCAAAATTAAAGTACAAAAAATAAGATATGTAAGTATTATCAGCTAAATGTACCTTAAAGTACATAAAGTAAATGTATTATCAGCTAAATGTACCTTAAAGTACTTAAAGTAAAAGTATGTACAGTAAGTATTATCAGCTAAAAGTACATAAAGTAAAATACACATAAAGTATTATGTAAAGTAAGTTAAAACTTTTTTCATATAGACAGACTATGGTTAGACAAAATGGTTGTACCTAAAGTACTTAAAGTAAATGTATGTACAATAAGCATGATCAGTTAAATGTACTTAAAGTACATAAAGTAAAAGTATGTAAGAATAATCAGCTAAATGTACTTAAAGTACTTAAAGTATGTAAGTATTACCAGGTAAATGTACTTAAAGTACATAAAGTAAAAGTATGTAAGAATAATCAGCTAAATGTACTTAAAGTACATAAAGTAAAAGTATGTAAGAATAATCAGCTAAATGTACTTAAAGTACTTAAAGTATGTAAGTATTACCAGGTAAATGTACTTAAAGTACATAAAGTAAAAGTATGTAAGAATAATCAGCTAAATGTACTTAAAGTACTTAAAGTATGTAAGTATTACCAGGTAAATGTACTTAAAGTAAATAAAGTGAAAGTAGGAAAGTATTATCAGTAGGGCTGTCAATCAATTAAAATATTGAACGTGATCACATGATCCATTTTCATTCACATATCTGGAGGTCAGAGGTCAGCGGATCCTCGTCAGTTCAGAGGTTATTTAACCTCTTCAGTACCAGCTGGTCTGACCCGGTTGGTACCGATGGGATTCAGTGTTCGGTTCTGGCTGTAGGAGCAGATCGAGGGAATGAGTCCTGGGAAGAGGTGAGGTGAAAGGAGAAAGAGGTCGACACAGAAAAGAGACGACTAGATGGAAGGACAGAGAAAGAAGAGAGGAGAGGGGGATGACGAGGAAGAGAGGGATGAAGTTGTCGTCCGCCCTCAGACCCCGAGAAACTTGAGAGTTGCGGTCGCCTTGGCAACGTGTTGCCCAGCACCTCTCTCCGTGTTTGGCTGGTCGGCGTGGCAACGGTTGGCGGGGGCAACCCACCCATTAGCATCTGGAAATAGCTTCACGCTGCGAAAAGAAAAAAGGATGCAGAGAGAGAGAGTTTACTGAATTATCACTTCGTCATTAATTCCTACATTTCTTACAAAGTTTTCACATTTTAAAAATGTGGATCTGTTCAAAATGAACCTTAAAGGGAGATCAGTCCAGTATTTAATCCTCTCATCATCATGGCAGTGGACAAATATGCTGCTTTATACAAATGTATGCATATATTTATTATTGGAGATCAATTAACAGCACAGAACAATGACAGATATTGTCCAGAAACCCTTGCAGGTGGCATAAATGATATCAACCAATCACGTTCGAGCAGGCAGAACGCATTGGCCGAGCTGCATCCTGGGAACCAGCGGCTGTATCTGACCATGATGTGGCTTTATTATTAGTTATTATATATTAGTTTAAAGTCAGCCGTTAACACACTACAACACTCTTCTGCTCGCTCCCAACTCGTCAGATTTACCGCCGCTCGGAGACCGACACACAGTATCCCTCTCGCTTTACTTTTTGATGTAGTGTTTCAATATACGCTCGTTACATGCGTACTGTCCTTTCAAAGTAAACTTCCATTTTCACAGGACGTTAGGTTTCGGCAGCTGAACCAGGAAAGATGAGCTGCTGCTCTCTGCTCACTCAGGACTGGATGGGTGACAGACTGCTGCAGCGAGCTACTGTTACAGAGCATCTTTGCTCCTGCTCCATCAAAAAGGAAAACTGTGGACTACTGTACGTCTGGAAATCACCACTGGACCAACTTGTGTTCTTCTGGTTGTTGACTGGTAAAAAGCTAAGGCTGGACGTCCTCCCTTGGAGCGTCATTTTACATATTTTGGCCAGATTAGCGTGAAAACATGAACAAACACTGAATTAATAGAGGAGGTCCCACCTCAAGGGAGGACGAATTTGAAAGTTACGCGACTGACACACACTGTTGTCGCTAAATTAGTAGGTGAGAGATTTTAGTTTGTCTGAAACCTTAGTATGAAACTAATAGTATGTGTATTACATACTATTTCTGGTGCAATATTACAGTATGAAACACTGGACACTATGCCGGCATAAACATCTCATAATTCAAGGCAGTAGTGATGACAGCGTTCATTGATGGGCAGCTCTGTAACATCAGTAACACTTCAATTTAACATAAGATAAGATAAGATATTCCTTTATTGGTCCCACAGTGGAGAAATTCACATCAACTTATCAACTTATCACATCAACTTAACATCAAATTAACTGTAAGTATAACATTTCACTTTGCAAGGCGTTAATATATATTTTAAATTAATTCAGACTTTGATTCTCACAAACTGTTGTTTTGGTCACATGACGTCGTCACAGGTCACCATGGTTACACGCCTCCAACCAGCAAGGACGCTCTCAGTAAGTGACGACGTAAATTACAGCTGGTTGCGTCCGAAAAGATGAATACTACTTTATTCAAGCAAAAGTATGTTGAACGATAGTACACATAGTAGTGTGTAGAACGTAGTATAAGTCACCTGTAAACGTCGTCACTGGGTCTCCATGCCTGTTAAAAATCTCTGGCCGGGCTCGTCATCTTTTACAGCGTGCCCCCCTCTCGCTCACATCCGACAGACCATAATAATAACAGGTGGTAACCCACGGCGATGAGCCTCAGACCAAAGTATGCTGTTTCTTCACATCTGCACCCCCCCCCCCCCCCCCCACCACCACCACCACCACCACTGAGGAAGGAAGTCCATAAAAGGACTTGTTGATGTTTCATTGAGAAAAACACAGCGGCGGTGTTTCCATGGCGCTCAGACTCTCTCTTTCATTTTCTGCTAAAACCAGAATGTTGCTTCAAGATCCATTTTGTTCACTTATTCACTCGAGTGCCGGAAATGTGCACGACGTCGTCTTGGTGACGGAGGTGCAGAAACTCACTTGACACACATAGAAACAGGAAAAACATGCAGGAGCTCCACATTTCTACTGGAGGTGAAGCAGGATTATCACAGAATGTACGTGAAGAGAAGTACTCAGCTACGAGTAAAAGTCCTGCATTCAAAACCTGACTGAAGTAAAAGTACTACTACCACACTGTGAAAATACTCCACTTTGAGTAGAAGTCCTGCATTCAAAACCTCTGTGGTGATAATAATAATAATAATAATAATAATAATAATAATGCATTTGATATTTGGTGAGATGGATGGAGGAGGAGGGTCTGAGGAGGTCAGACAGATATGGAGGGACCAGGTTGTGTATGGCTTTAAAGGTGAGGAGAAGTATTTTGTAGTTGATGCAGTATGTGATGGGCAGCCAGTGGAGCTGCTGTGTGGGTGTGATGTGGTGGATGGGGGGGTGCGTGTGATGATACAGGAGGCTGAATTTTTGAACCAGTTGTAATTTATGGACGGTTTCATGTGGGAGGCCAAACAGAAGAGAGCTGAGATAGTCTAAACAGGAGGTGTGAACAAGAATGGCGGTGGGGTGGGGAGCGAGGGAAGGACGGACACGGTTAATGCTACGTAGGTGGAAGTAGGCGGACCGAGTGATGTGGACGATATGGGAGGTAAAAGAGAGGGTGCTGTCGAGAATGACACCCAGACCCTTTACCTGACGGGAGGGGGACGAATTATCAATGGGACCAGATGTTAAATGTTCTGTCTTATTGCCGTTTAACTGGTTGGGGAGGAAGATGGAAGTGTGGAGTCGGGTTTGGTTGAGAGGTAGAGCTGGGTGTCATCGGCGTATCAGTGAATATGATGTTTTCAGAGATGTGACCAAGGGGGGGGGGGGAAATGATGAAAAACAGGGGCCCCAGGACAGAGCCCTGGGGCCCATCTGTGGTGACGGGGACTGGATGGGAGGTGAATGATTTTAACTGAATGAACTGAGTGCAACCTGAAAGGTAAGTGAGAATGGAGAGTAAACCGGAGTCAGCAGCAAGGAGGAGGGCATTAAGTAAAAGTAAAATTACAAATACCACACTGTGAAAATACTCCACTACAAGTCATAGTCCTGTGTGTATATCGGTCACCATTTAATTTCTTTTTTTGTTTCCAAGGCAACATTCAAAGGCTGGATGGAGATCATGTATGCAGCGGTGGATTCACGAGCTGTAAGTTCAAGAGAAACGTTTGATTTGAAGACTGACGTCAGGTGAAATGAAAAAAGTAAACCACGTTTTCCGTCATGTTGGGAGGGCGTTGAGATAGAAGGCCACTCTTAAGGACATTTCCTGTGTCGTGTCGACACATTTCAAGCTTAGTGAGTGTGTTAAATCATGATGGCCTCTCCCACCTAAAATAACACCTTCTCTCTATCCCACCCTGCACTTAAATGCACCACAGCTGCACCACCTCCGATGGTGCATGCATGTTGCATGCAGCATGAACATGTGTGAGGAGAACGTGCGGACATCCAGGGGTCCCGGTTTGGAAATATGTAGGAATAACTAGATCAAATGTATTCCTTTTTAAAAAAAGTGTGTGTTTCCGTCAGGTCGAGGAGCAGCCGATCAAGGAGATCAATCTGTACATGTATCTGTACTTCGTCATCTTCATCATCTTCGGCTCCTTCTTCACCCTCAACCTCTTCATTGGCGTCATCATCGACAACTTCAACCAGCAGAAACGAAAGATGAGTACCACAGCAGGCGCAAATAACACAGTTTGCTTGTTTATACACTATAAATTAAAGATATAACTTTTTCTATGCACACAAAAGACTGGTGATGAATTTGGTGGGTATATCTGGAGGTCGGAGGTCAAGGGACCCCTTTGAACATGGACATGACGGTTTTTCCTTGCTAAAATTTAACCTCCTTCACTACCAGCTAGACCTGGTTGTGGTCTAGTTTCATATGAGACCAGTATCTTCTCTCTAGCTTTAAAACTGAGTCCGTTACAACCACCGAAAGATCTGATGCGTTGATGCATTAAAGAAATCAGAAAACAAATTTATGTTAACGTCTTAATATCACATTAACTTTGACAACTAAACTAATTTAAAAAGTGGGAGCAAAAACAGCGAGTGAAAAGGTTCAAACTGCAGACTTTCTCGATGTGGAGGCGACGACGGATGCTGCAGTTTGAAAGGTTTGTGAGTGTTGCTGTGAAAATAACAGAGTAGTTGCTGCTGTGTGTTTACTTAGGAGGACAGGACATCTTCATGACGGAGGAGCAGAAGAAGTACTACAACGCCATGAAGAAACTGGGCTCCAAGAAACCCCAGAAACCCATCCCCAGACCTCTGGTACCCCCACAGCTCGCCTCAACAGACCAACACCAAATAAATAACAAATATAATCCTGTTTTAGTCCACAGTGATGAAAACATCCATCTGTGTGTGTTAGATAAGCCAGCTTTAACCCTAAAACAGCCTCATTATTATTATTATTATTATTATTATTATTATTATTGTTATTATCTCTTTTATTTGAATTTTATTCATGAAACTAATTATTATTTATTATTATTATTATTATTATTATTATCTCTTTTATTTGAATTTTATTTATGAAACTAATTATTATTATTATTTATTATTATTATTATTATTAAATTTAAACCTACATCTTAAAACAAGGGTATCTGTGCAGTTGAGCCACATAATGTAAATAAAATAATTTGAATGGATGGGTAACAGCCATCACTACAGAAAGTACATGTAGCCATAAAAAACTGCTAAATAGATGAATGTTGATTGACAGCAGCAGCAGCTCATCGGTCTCTCTCCAGAACTCTCTGCAGGGCTTCTTCTTCGACCTGGTGGCCAAGCAGGCGTTCGACATCATCATCATGGTGCTGATCCTCCTCAACATGATCACCATGATGGTGGAGACGGACGAGCAGTCGCCGCAGATGGAGTACATCCTGAACAACATCAACCTGGCCTTCATCATCGTCTTCACCTTCGAGTGCCTCATCAAGATCATGGCGCTGCGATGCTACTTCTTCACCGTCGGCTGGAACATC